>JAJOZX010018599.1:0-49327 GCA_023014485.1 Bathynomus jamesi | reverse complement strand
TAATTCGCGATAATGTTCATTGTCATCGATTTCATCTGGTGTTGTGGCCCACACTCGATCATTTTGGTAGTTAGGCCGACGTGTTACGTAAAAAATTCATCGGAGACGGCTAAATGCATGAAATCATCCACATCCCAATCTTCAAGATAATGGGCAAACCACATTATGTCATCGATGTTAAGTTGAATTTTTCTTGGCTTTGGAAGTTCATGCCAAGGCTTTAAACCTTGCTTATGACGGTACAGTCGAATGATCTCACTACTAACGATCTTTCCTCTCAACACTTCGATCTCTCTAGAAAGTTTAACACAGCCGTTTTTCCGCTTACGCGTACCGCTTTCAATGATGTCCTTTGTTTCATGAGAGGGTGGCAAATTTGGGTGCTCAGATTTGGTTGTATCCATTTCACATTCATCCAAAGTTTTATTCCAATTTCTTTTGACGAAGTCCTCACTTCGCAACTTTTTGGCAACCCATGAACGTGTTATAAAGGTGACTCCAGCATCACGAGCTTCCCAAATGTTATTGCTCGTATGCGATCTATCACACGTTGCCTCTCCGAATCACCAATTAATTGAGAAGCCATTATATTATCACTATCAGCTAGAGTAATTTTAATACCTGCAATAAATAAAGAATTTTATATATTTTTATAATCACTAAAAACTATTTCGATGTAAGTAAACATGTAAGCTGCAAATGGGAGGGCTAAGGTTTTTTGGAACCCCTTAGTTGTTCTATATAATATTGATGGCAGCGCCAAGCCTTTCCTGCAACCAGTTTATTACAACTCTCTTCTATTACTGAGTAGTCATATTTGCCATTTTCTGTAACATCAATTCTTTTTGCTTTTGGAAACAATTCCATGTATTATTAATTGTTATGCCCAAATATTTTACTGAATCTACCACTTTAATTCCCTCTATCTGCTCTGGTGTTTCTTTTTGTTGAATATCATAAAATTACTCTTATTTTTGTTAATCTCCAGGCCATATGCCCTCCCTATTTGTATTACTTTTTTGATATCACTTGCCTCATCTATTGACATTGATAGCTGTAATTCATCATCCGCAAAAAATAACTTATGTATTTTAAATTTATCATCTTTATAACCTATATCTTCGTTACCCAACTTCTCCAGAATTTGGTATGTCACCAACTTGGATAGAGTTGCTGATAGGGTACATCCTTGTCTTATTCCACTGCTTACTTCTCTTTCTTTACATAGCTCATCATTTAGCCTCATTGTGGTTCTGTCCCCTTAATAGATTTTTGTTATGACTTCTATTATGTTTGGGTGAATCTTACATCTCATGAGAGCTTCCATTAGTTTTTCTTTTTTAACCGAATCAAAAGCTTTTGGGAAGTCAATTGCTGCCACTATCAAGGGTTTTCTATTTCTGTAGCTATTTTCTATACAATATTTCAAAATATAGATATTATCCTCTATTCTTCTCCCTGGTGAAAATCCAGCTTGCGTATCCTTGTCCTCATTATTCCTAGTTAGGTGTTCCTCTATCTTCGCTTTTATGATAAACATGAACAGCTTGTATGCTACATCAGTTAATCCTATTGGTCTTAGGTCTGTTCTTCTTTGGCACCATTACTGTTTTTGACATTTTCCAATTCCTTGGTAGTCTCCCTGTTCTCAGGATCTGGTTGTAGCAGTTTGCTAATGCTTGGGTGCACACTTCACTCTTTCCCAATGCCTTGAAGAATTCTAGCTTTAAACCATTTGTTCCAGCAGCGTTCCTATATTTTATACTTTTTAATCCTTCTTTTATCTTCTCTGTTGTTATAATAGGTTCATCCATATATCTCATCACACTTCTCACCTCTAACGCCATATCTATATGTTCTCTCAGAGTAAGTGGTATTTGGTATTCTAATGTTCCTATTATCACTCCTTGGTCATCTTTGTCACGTCTTTCTTGTATCTTAAACTCCATACTTATATGGTCTCTTAGGCTGGAGGGTAGGGTATGTTTCTCACTCACCATGACCTCTCGGGCAGAATCATTCTGTCTGTACCTATCTATAAATTCTGCCTTCATATCCCCAGTCCAGACTGTATCCAATTTATTTGGATGTTTCTGGTATATTCCTAACCAGGAGCCTTCAAATTTCCTATCTGCCTCTTCAAGTGCCAGTTTATTTCTTTGTTCGTTGTTTAATTCTATTTGTCTTCCTCTTTACCTCCTTTCCTTTCAGCTCGTAGATATGCTCCCATAATTTATCACCTCCTGCCCTCTTTTATCTCCTCACTGACTTTTTTCTCATGCTTATATATTTCATCCTTTATCATTATCTGGACTTTCCTTTTTTGTTCCATATACTTCTGCTGGAAGTGTGCTTTTTCTTCCCCACATGTATTTCGCTTTTTTTCTATTGTATTCCTCTCTCTTATTCATAGGTCCTTAGGCCAATCTCAACCAAGCTCGGCAGTATTTTCAAAATAGTTAGCGGAACAGAGAGCGCCGCTACATTTTTAGGCAATATTAGGCGCTAACCGCTAAGCGATAATATAAATTAAAATGAATAGAGTCTTAGAATGTTATTCTCTATATTACGTTGCTTTTTGTGCATAATGCTGAACGAAGAATGTATAATAATAAACAGTTTCCTGAAATGAGTATGTGAAGGAAGACAGTCTTTCCAATAAATAAGTTTAATTATAAATATCAAATTATGCAATTTTCTTGAATACCCAATAATCATTTTAAAGATATAATTTTCTTCCCATTTGACACTACAAAAGATAACAACAAATAGCGAACACACACAACTATATACAACTGCATTATTATTATTATTATTATTATTATTAATAAAAAGTAGTACTTAGCTATACATTTCATAAAAATTAGCGCCAAAATTAGCGTTAGCGGCGCTATAGGTTAATATGTTTTAAATGACATATGCTGAACCTGTAAATCAAAATAACTTTTTATGAGGTAGTTTTAGGCGCTTTATTCAAATTTGGGTAATTATGTCTCAAATGACATACAGGGTGTCCCGTAAGTCTGGACCCATAGGGAAAAATAATAAAATTACAAAATAGTCCAAAAATTTATTACATAATCTGTTCAAAGTGTCCGCCGTTGTGTCGCACACATAGTTGAAGACGCAATCTCCACTGCGACAGCACTTTCTGAATCACAGTCGCAGAAATTTCTTGACACGCCTCCACAATGCGTGCTTTAAGGTGGAAAATGTTCTGAAGTTTGACCTCGTACACTTTGGCTTTCAAGTGGCCCCACAAATAAAACTCCAGCGGAGTAAGATCATAATAAAAAAATAATAAAAATAATAATAAAAATATAAAAAAAATATATTATAAATAAATTTTTGGACTATTTTGTAATTTTATTATTTTTCCCTATGGGTCCAGACTTACGGGACACCCTGTAGACTGAAGTTGAAATAAAAAAATGCATTTTTGTAGTGTATTTTGGTGTGCTCTGTTCAAATATAACCTTCATTTCTTGTGCAAATGAACAGAAATACGTGTTTGGGCTATGCAATGACAACAGGGCCGGCCCTAGCTTCTGAGTGGCCCTGTGCAAGATGGTTGGGGGCCCCCATCCCTTACACAACCCTCCCAGGGCCCCACATATGTTTGATTTTCTTTGAGGACATCTTGATAAAAGCAAACACCCAATATTTCATATATATATATATATATATATAAAAGTAAGATAAATCAGTATTAGTGTTCCGCTTTTATTATTTAAAGAATTACATTCAAAATTCCAACGTACAGTATAAATTTGAAATGATTTTAATGTGGAGAAAATAATAAGCAATGGCGGAAAATAAAATTGACAATTGTAAATATAGTTTGATAAAATGATAAATAAGAGAAGAAGAAGAAATAAAGGAAAATTGTTGAAGCCAACTGCAACTATGATTAGAAAAATTAACAAAAAACCTCAGTTTGTCAAACCATAAATACCAGTACTCTGAAATGCTTATAATCTGTACCTCCTTGATTTTCTCGAGGCAAAATCTTCAATAACACTATCATGAGACAGCTGTTTGCTGATCTCTTGATTAATACTGATGATAGCGAGTCCACTGAGGCGATCTTGTGCCACTGTGGATTTGAGATAAGTCTTTATGAGCTTTAGATTTGAAAAGCTTCTTTCTGCTGATGCCACTGTCACTGGGAGAGTGCGAGCAATCCGAAGTGCTATCCAAAGATTGGGATAGATTTCTTTCAACTGTTTTTGTTGAAGGTAACTTAGGAGTCCAAATGCTGTCATGTTGTCTTTCAACTCTTTCGGCAAATTTGGAAGATTCCCAATTTCAGTGGCCAGATCTCTCCCATCAATATCGGCTCGTTTTTATAAGTTTGGTGATGCTATAGCAACTAAAAATACGAAGAGCAAATTAATTTTGGGAGTACCCTCTAATTGATGGGGGACCCTGTGCAGCCGCACCTAACTGCGGCCGGCCCTGAATGACAGCTGTATTTCTGTTCATTTGCACAAGAAATGAAGGTCATATTCGAACAAAGCACACCAAAATACACTTGAAAAATATATTTTTTACATTTTATACAATAAAGCATAACCTAACATGTTTATGTTACGAGATCTCGTAAACGACGCATTATCACAGGAAACGTGCAAAACACCTCAAAATTAACCAGAAAAGTTTGCTCTCGTCATTTTCGTTTAAACTAACGAAAATATCACGACTTAACCTAACCAATCATCAAGGGCGTACAGTTGACCTAACCGGGCATTCAATTAACCTAACAGGTTAATATTGGTTATTTCACCTAAATATCAGTTAATATTCGTCTTTTCACCTACTCACGCACGGTTAAAACAGTACATATCGAATTGCCATTCAAAACTGACTAAGAAAATATATATCTTGTGCAAATTTGTTCAAATGTACTTTTTTAATAAAATATATTTCCGGTTTTGGCTTTTATGTACAGTGCGTTCGAAAAGTCGCTCCGCAGTCAACCAACACTAAAAAAAAAAGTTTGACAACAAGTGTAGACAAGTTGCTCTGTGCCTGCAATATGGTGGAAAACACTTTCAACACATGCTGTAAAGTCAAAAGGTTATGTAATAAAATCACTAAATCACGGTTGAATGAAAAATGTAGTTTTTCAACTTCCTATGCGTTTAACATAGCACTGCGGAGACTTTTCGAACGCACTGTACTTTTCATAAAATATTTTTCCTGATTCGGCTATTTTTTGCTACTCTGCGACTTAGCTAGAACAAACACCAAGAAACTAATTATTTTTATTTTTTTTTAATTGGGTTCAGTTTGGTGGTGTTTGTGAAATTTAGACTGAGAACTTGATTCGTCATGTGCCCTAGATGAAGACAAAGCATTGGATGTTTTTATCACTTACGGCGTTATTCTCTCATCCTTAACTTGCCCGAAATGTGACGATGAGTGCCTAATACAAAAAGATAAGAAGATATTTAGGTGAAATAACCAATATTAACCCGTTACGTCAATTGAATGCCCGGTTAGGTCAACTGTACGCCCTTAATGATTGGTTAAGTCGTGATATTTTCGTTAGTTTAAACGAGACGAGAGCAAACTTTTCTGATTAATTTTGAGGTGTTTTGCAAGTTTAATGTGGTAATGCGTCGTTTACGAGATCTCGTAACATAAACATGTTAGGACTAAGGTTATGCTTTATTGTATAAAATGTAGTCAAAAATATATTTTTCAAGTGTATTTTAGTGGGCTTTGTTCGAATATGACCTTAATTTCTTGTGCAGATGAACAGAAATACAGTTGTCATTACATGGCCCAAACACATATTTCTGTTCATTTGCACAATGGTTATATTTGAACAGAGCACACCGAAATACACTAGAAAAATATATTTTTCATTTCAACTTCAGGCCATGTCATTTGCGACATAATTACCGCGCACAGCTCTGGATATTTCTAGTCAAGCAGTACTACCAACCGGAAGTTGAAAAAATTAGAGTTAAGTGGGTGACATTTAAAAGAAACGGAAGAAGTATTAAGTGGATGGTAATTTAAATATTTTTTATTCTAAAATTTGTAACAGTATAATGAATACATACGTTACAATATGAATTGAATGCACATAGACATTGGCCACGAGCACATATAAGGAAATGGCTTCTGCTCAGGGTCTCCCTGCCTTCTTGTACGACTTAGGTTAGGTGGGTGTTGGCTTAATGGCGTCGACATCTCTCTTGTGGCGATGAAGAAGCTTGATTTAGTTGCATTTTAATCATGTGTTTCCTAATAGCTTATGATGTAATTTAATGTGAACTGTGACACAGTTCAATATAATTTAAATTTAGTGTGTGTTCAACATATTAGAGTTATACCTATACCTCTACTATAAATGAATCGTGCTAGCTTCTACCTACTAACACGAACAGAGAGGTGAAAAAGGTAAGCGTATTCACTACGCCTTAGCATAACGGACATAACAATAATGGGCAAAACTTTGTCTCTAAACAGTAAACATCGTCTGAATAGTAGAATCCATAACAGCTTGATAATATGTTAAAATAGACTAAACTAGGTTAGGTTAGGGCCATATAGACACTCAAAAGACATTGTCTGGATAGTGGTTTTAGGATCTTTTCGGTTTGACGGCCTGTAATATTTTTTAATATTACTTGTTTTTATTATCCAGTTTTAATCGAGGATTTCAAAAATAACATTCATGTTTTAGAGAAACAAATAGTGACGCAGTTATATGTAATTTAACAAATTTAAAATATATTTTGAACCGAATTTGGATCTTTTTGGTTTGACGGCCGGAGGAAAAAAAAAGTCATGGCTACGGGACGGTCAAATTCTAGACTCTACCAACTGGTTAGGTTAACTGAATGCTCAGTTAGGTTAACAGAATGCCCGGTTAGGTCAACTGTACGCCCTTGACGATTGGTTAGGTTAAGTCATGATATTTTCGTTAGTTTACTGTCAAAACAAACGAAAATATGACAACCTAACCAATCGTCATGAGCGTACAGTTGACCTAAAACTTTCAGGGATTTTGGAATCTTAAAGCGTTTATGATATTCTCTAAACTAAAATGTATATCTGTTTCTCTAAAACATGAATGTTATTTTTTAAATCGTCGATTAAAACTGGACAATAAAAAACAAGTAATGTTAAAGAAAATATTACAGGCCGTCAAACGGAAAAAATCCGAGTTTTACTTAATCATCATATTTAGGCTTACTTTAACTCGGAAAACCCAGGTTACTTGTAATTATAGGCTTATGATGCTTAGGTCTAAATTACTCAGCCGTATGGTACATATTTAATATAGTTGCTATATACCATAAACTCCACACTTGGTACAGTAGGATTCTTCTCATCTTGCATGCAAAATAAATGAATAAAAACTAAATATATGGACAAAAATATCAGTTTTTGCAACATTACAATAATTTTAACAGAACATTTTACTATTTGACAAAGAATAATTAAAATATTGATATTTTTATTTGATTTGACCCTTAAACTTTATCCTTAGACCTTAATAGAATGTTATGATGACGTAATGTATGGTATTATTACAGAAATTGTCATTGTTTAGAAACGGAAAAGGTGTTTGTGAAACTGTACTTAGTTTATTTATATACATAAATGAAACCCTTTGAAATAGACGTTCACCAAATCTTCGGTTACTTCAGTGATTGTTTCTGCACGAAATACGGCATGTTTACTTATTGTTGAAAAGTTATTAAGGAACTGAAATATAGAATAAGCTGCTTTGTGTTGATTTATGCCATTCTGATAAAGGCTACAGCGGGATTCACTCGTTGCCACTAGACGATATGTGTCGTTCTAATTGGCAGACACGGGCAGTAAATAGGCTACTTTAGATGTATTTAAATAATAAATACATTACTTGAAAATAAAAGTAATTAAATACTAAATAACATACAGGTTTTCAGGAAGTATTTAAATACTAAATACATTACTCCAAAAATTTATTTAAATACATTTCAAATACAATTTAGATACTTTTCAAAAGGCACACAAAATCACTAACATCAGCTTAGAGTCAAATAAAATCGAGAAGTCACAGAAGTAGACGCTGCAATTGTTTTGTGGCACAGAAGACAAAGTCTTCACTTTACTACCATCTTTGGAAGTTATTCGGAAATATTTTCCATCAAAAAGTGGGTGCATGTGTGATTCACTATTTTTATTTTCACTTCCACCATCAACTTCTATTTTACCACCTTTTCTACCGCTTCCACTTGCTGCAGCCACGTTACAAATGTTGTCCTCGTCTAATATGATCAATAGGCTAAGGCTAATTGCACAGTTAGAGCTGAACTTTACACAACCACGTATGACGATACCTCAGGATAGATAGACTGCCGGCTGCCGCACTGCAGCTGCGAGTCTGTGACAATCGCCACTAGAGCAGGCTGGACGTTCCATTTTTCAAGGTGCTTCCAGAAAGTTCCAGCCTGCTGAGCCTGGAACTTTCTGGAAGCACAAGCACCTTGAAAAATGTTTTACTGTGTTTTGTGGTACCAGTTAAATACTGGGTGGTTAGTACTGTACATCTTCGCAAAATTGAACAGTTCACAAAAAAGTATTTTAAAAATGTATTTAAAAACAGGTATTTACAAATACCTACTAAATACTTTTCGAAAGTATTTAAATACATAATTAAATATACTCTCCAAAAAGTATTTATAAATACATGTATTTAAATACTTATTTAAGTATTTTCAAATACATTACTGCCCATGTCTGCTAATTGGCCACTTCTGGCTTCACTGTTGCAACGAGACGTTATGTAAAAATAGATCATACAAACGTAGGTTATATTTTTTAAAAACTCGCATAGGCTCACTTCTATGATGCAGGTAGAACTAAGACTCTTAAGATCTCGTAATGGAAAAGTAACTGCAAAATGTTTAATTTCTTACTTAAAATCGAGGAATTCATATTTTTGATAAATTTGTCATTATGAGCTACTCGTTTGTTTAGAAGCATGAGAAGGTTATTTGTGGAAATCTCAACGCAACACTAGTTTCCGCAAAATGTTTAATCGACGTTGTTTGGTGAATAATTGGATGGGGAAGGGTCTTCTCTATATACACTAGATATAGCGAGCGTATGTCGTGATTTTGATTAATCAGTTAATCATTGTTTCTAATTTAATCATTAATTAATCAAAGTGTTTTTTTTTTATAAAATGATGGTAAATGATTGATTTTCCTCAATTTTACCTTAAATTTTGTGATGTATCATTTGAATTTGGCACCTTTTTGCATGTATAAACTATCTAATCCGCACATGCCTGATTTCTTGAACTAAAGCAAACTAAATGTTTGAGCAAATTGCTTTCTTTGGTCTTATCTCGCGCAACAGAAACAATAAAGCTCTTTCTTACTCTTTTCAGAAGTATTTAATTTTTAAGCATTTTTAACCAGTTAATCATTGATTCATTAGAAAATTGCTGCATTCATCACTTTCCTAAAAATGATTAATTAACTATGCCCTAGTAGCCACCCGTGGTTCGAATTTCACGTAAAGCTGTAGGTCCCCGTCATAGAACAAAGTTAAACCCCAGTTAACCAGTTAATCATTGATTCATTAGAAAATTGCTGCATTCATCACTTTCCTAAAAATGATTAATTAACTATGCCCTAGTAGCCACCCGTGGTTCGAATTTCACGTAAAGCTGTAGGTCCCCGTCATAGAACAAAGTTAAACCCCAAACATTTCTTAAATGCAGCCGTTTTCTTTAATGCCGTGTTCCCTCTCATTGGCGACTAAAATGACCCCTCCTCTCCACAAAAAAATGTAAATTTTCGGTTATTGGTTTCCACACAAAATATATTTACTTAGATTGCTGTGAAGTTATTAAAGAACTCAAATATATAATGAGTTGCATTGTTTTAAATGATGCCATTCTGATGCAAGCTACATCAGGACTCTTTCATTGCTACGAGGCTACTATGTAAATAGGCTATATAAATGTAAAAGTAATTTAGTTACCCTTCTGTTATGAAAATTATATAGTACAAACGTAACCAATAAGAATTTAATGACTTAATATATAAAACAAGTCCAGCTGAATTACATTAATTCGCAGTTTTCTTTTAAAAGTTTTCAAATGAATTTATGACTGATTTTGTCAGTGGCGTAACTAGGGTGGGGCGCGTGCCCCGGGCGCCATTTTTATGATTTAAAAAAAAAAATTTAAGAGTAAAAACATGCTCTTTTGGAAATGTAGCGGTACCATATCTCTAGCCATCGAATTTCATGAATTTAAGATTTTTAACTTCATTTAACTTTATTAATTCATTCTATTTTTTTAGAATTTTATTATGAATTATTAATTTATTCTATTTTTTTGTTTCTTTCTCTAGAAAATTTTACCATGAAACGAACACTGCCGATACCGAAAAGTCCGAAAAAGAAGCTGAGTGGAGCAGAAGGCAGGAAGAAAAGGAAAATGCAAGAAGCAGAAGCTAAAAAGTCAAGTGGATTTATGATGTCATTTCTTGAACAGCAACAAGCTGGTCCTTCATCAGCATTAACTGCATCAGATATGAGTGTTGACCAACCCGCCAGTGTATCAGAAGGAGAATTAAGTGTCTTTCAAGAACCAGAAGTGTCTTTCAAGAAGCCAGAAGATACTAAAACTTTGAGTAGCGAAAAGCAGGAAAAAACAGCACAGCCTATACCAGATGCGATTCAGCATCACGATGTTAGGCTTCTTGGAGTTTGATAAAATATCAAAAAAAGTAATTTTATCAGATGCCCTGAGGACAGAAATGGTCACATTGGGTTCGAAGTATTTTCAAAATAGTGAAGGGCCATTTGTTCCCACACAAAACCGACCAATGAATGAAAGATGGTTTAAAAGAAAGTTGGGAAATGGGTGTGAAGAAGTAGTTTGGCGCTCATGGCTTGTTTATTCTCCAGAGAAGAAAGCAGCTTTTTGCTTTTGTTGTTTGCTATTTTCTCAAATTGACAATCAGACTTCATTGGAGCAAGAAAATGAGTTCAATCATTGGAAAGCACCAGAAAGGCTTAGCACCCATGAAAATGCAAAAAATCATCGATACTGCTTCACCCAATGGAAGGAAATGGAAAGAAATCTTTTAGAAAACAGAGGAATCATTGACGTAGAGCTTCAAGCTCAAATTGCAACAGAAAAACAAAAATGGCGAGATGTTCTCCACAGAATTCTCCATTGCATAAATTTTTTAGCAACTCAGAACCTTGCATTGCGTGGTCACAAGGAATCCCTTAGACAGGAAGAGGAAAGCAATATTGGAAATTTTCTTGGGTTATTAAAATTGTTGGCAAGGTTTGATCCTGTCATGAAAGAACATCTCAGTATTGTGGAAAAGCACCCTGGAAGAACATCATATTTATCTCCGTTAGTGCAGAATGAATTTATTCAGCTGATGGCTTCTACTGTTCGCCAGAAATTGTTACAGAGCATTCATAAGGCCAAATATTTTGGCCTCATGTTTGATTCTACTCCAGATCAAGCACATCGAGAGCAAATGGCAGAAACAGTTCGTTATGTTGATATTGATTTTCAGGAGAAAACAATTTTTATAAAAGAGTCTTTTCTTGGATTTATCCATTTAAAACGAAAGGATGCTGAAAACATTGTGGAAGTGATTTTGGAACAACTGGAAAAAGACAATGCCGTTAGAAGACTGTCGATCTCAATGCTATGACAATGCTGCAGTTATGGCTGGTTATAAAAGTGGCGTTCAACAGAGGATTATTGAAAAAAATAGCAAAGCTATTTTTGTAAACTGCGATAATCATTCTCTCAATTTGGTTGGAGTGCGTGCTGCTAACCATGATGCAGTGATGGTGACTTTTTTTGGTGCAATTCAGTCGCTTTATTCATTCTTTTCACGTTCAACTCTCCGTTGACAAAAGCTGAAAGATGCCATACCAATAGTTGTCAAATCTGAATCTGAAACTAGATGGAGTTCCAGAACAGAGGCTGTGAAGCCTGTTCATGAATACTTTGATATTATAGTGGAACTCTTGCAAAGCATGGTTGATGATCAAAATGAAACTGCTGATACAAGAGGTGATGCAAGGCAGATGCTGAATCAAATTTTGACTTTTCATTTCTTAGCTTTGCTTGGATTTTGGAACAAAATTCTTGTTCGGATTGATCGTGTTCAAAAACGACTCCAAGATCATACCATGAACTTTCATGATGCTGCTTATGATTTAAAAGCCCTTCAAAATTATTTTTTAAGCAGTCGAGAATCATTGGCCAGTGAATCACTTGAAGCAGGGCTGAAACTGTGATGAGTGGGATATTCGAGTAGAAAGACGCCCCAGAAAGAAGAAACAAATGAAAAAGCCATGGATGTAGGGTTAACTGCGAAAGAAGAAATGATGAGAATAATGAAAAACTATTGATCGTCTCCATAATGAAATGGAAGAAAGATTTGTCCGTCTCCATGACTTGGATTCAAAATTTGGATTTCTTTTAGATACTAGAGGATTACTGCTTGACTCAAATGAAAGCAACAGTAGTCATGACGTAAATATCTTAAAGAAAAGTTGTCTCAACCTTGGACAGTTTTATAGCAATGATATTGACGGCTTTGAGCTCTATGAGAAATCCTGGATTGTAAGATGCTTTTGAAAAGTCGCCCAAATGTTCAGATTTCTAAAGCTGAGGAACTCCTCAAGTTTATTGTTCAGTATGGAGATGAAAATGTTTTTCCAAATTTGAGAGTAGCTATTCAGATAATGCTCACTATTGCAATTTCAATTGCCAGCTGTGAGCGATCTTTCAGCAAGTTAACATTGATCTTATCATATTTGAGAGCTTCAATGGGCCAAGAAAGACTTTCTGCTTTAGCCTTGCTCAGCATTGAACGTGAGGAAACTGAAATAACAAATTTTGATGACATTATTGATAAGTTTGCATCAGCAAAAGTAAGAAAAATACATGTTTAGTGTGAAGTTCCAAATTATTCATTAAAAGAGCCAGAAATAATAGGTGCAAACAAGGCATTTCTTTTAAAGTACCATGTAATTGGAATGATTTTTGTCAGTATCTAATATTCTAATTGCTAATTCTGCCATCGGTAATTCAGTAAAATTCAAGAAAACATCAAAGTGTATTCTCATGAAAAGTTATGCCTCTCCTTGTACATATATTAATTGTTTCTGTTGTAATTCGGCAAATAATTAACCATACTTTGGTTCTATAAAATTAAATTGTATTAATAGAAATTTAATATCAACCTTAATAGTAAATATACGCGGTTATGTATATGGATAGAAAAACATTAAGTATAAACTGTAAAAATAATTTTTATGAATTGTATTTTAATTTCATTTCAATTTATTTTTACATATTTTTGTACAGTTTTATATGTATATAACTGTTTTTCATTTGTCATAAAATAAACTTCTTAAAAGTATATTTTGTTAGCGGTATTATTACGAGTAACCAGTTTGAGTACCATTATAAGAATTCAGCCAGAATTTTAAAGTACACTGGTTTTAAGGGCGCCATTTATTGATTTGCCCTGGGCGCGATCAACCCTAGTTACGCCTCTGGATTTTGTATATTACATAAAAAAATTTATTTAGCTACAGTATGTGAAAATTTGTTTGAAAAAGCATCTGGTCCGTTATATTGCTGCATTATTGTTAAATATATATTTATACAATAGAACGACTGTGGTCCTTGCACTAGTGATATGTTTAACATTTATTCTCTTGGACATGGTACGGGTCATCTGAAGATCAGGGCCCCCTGCTTTCTTTAGTATAAGGCTAACTAACGAAAATATCACTACGTAACCTAACGAATCGTTAGGTCAACTGTACGCTCTTCACAACTGGATAGGTTAGGTCGTGTCGTTAGTTTGTCTTATAAAGCTAACTAAAGAAGGCTGGGGGCCCTGATCTTCAGGTGATCCCACGGTACAGTAGAAAGTATTTTCTCATAAAGCCATTAGCAAAACAAACTTGCGTTTTCAGTATATTATTCCCATAAAAGTGGTTGAACCAACTTATTGAGAAACCTTGATTAACTAGATAAAAAAAAATGAGCTACAACCACTTTTAAGAAGTTAGTAATGGCTAAAGATGGTTGACTTGTATAGTTCAAAGTGGTTCTTTGAACCATCATTTACTCTGAAGGTCGAAATCGATACTTTTAATTGATTGAATTAACCAGTTTTCCTTTTCACTATTTCAGTGCACTGTAATTCAAACTTGTGAAGATTTCTTAGTTGAATCTATGAAGAAAGTTTATTCAGTTGATATTTGAAGGAAAAAAAAAGTCTTAATCAAATCTAGTAAATTCTTATTTAGTTTCAATAACTAAATATTTGGGATGTATTTAAAAAAAATTGTGGGCTTAATTATATCATGCAAATAGGAGTAATACTTTTTCACTTACGTTATTATTAAAAGGTGTTCCTACTTCCTTAAAAAAATACCAATGTATTAGATGTGTTAGATTTTAAACAAAGTTGCTACACACAAGCATTAGGAAGATGTATTCTGAACTAAAGCTTTTGTTATTTGCACTTTAGAACCAGTGCTCATTTCAAAATTTTCACTGTTTTCAGTGTGCTCTCGCGAGCAACGTACTGCATGTTAGGCGACCTTGGTTTCAAGCCATCAAAATAGTCTTCAGATGTCAAAAAATAAATGCAATAAAAAATTAAAATTAAATGTAAGATGTAATCATGTGTAAAATATATGTAGCATATCCAATAAATTTAGGGTGATTCAAAAAAATCAGTTTTTTTTTTAAATTGTTCAACCTGTATTTTTGTTCCCTATGACAAAAAAGTAGTGTATGCCAAATTTGGTGAATTTTAAATAAAATTTACTATGTGCTACCAGGCGTCAAAGTTTCCCTCTTTTTCAATTTGTTTGTTTTTACAACTTATGATTTTATGTTTAATTGTTTATATTTCAGAATTTTTAATTAATGGTTTATATACTAGCTTGCTTTTAATTGTTGCTTGGAACTCGTAATTTTGATACCAATTAATCGATTATGGAAGCTGGGCCTAACTCACCATCACCCAGTTGCTCATTTGGGAGAAGTTCTACAAGAAAAGAAACTGAAGTATGGCTAATTGGGCAGCCCTCTGCAGTACTAAAAACATCCGTATTACCATCAGAGAAGGAAATGATGGCCCTCTTCATGCACTACAGAAATATTAAAAAGCAAGACATTAGAGAATCATGCTGCTCTACTGCAGAGATGTGCTAGCAGTTTGGAAAAAAGCAGGAATACCAGCAAAACAAAGAATACATGTAGTAGATAAAATTCAAGGAATACTGAAGGAATGACAGCTGCTTAAGAAAAACAAAGCAAACAAATTGAAAAGATCACAAAATTTAAGTAATAAAGAAGAAAAATGGAAAGATAAACTGGAAAACTTATTTGACATTGCTCATGAGAATGCTATGCAGCTTATAAAAATAGAAGATGATAAGAAATTCTTGAAAATGCAACGTGAGAAAGGACGTCATGGAAAAATGGGTACCATTGATAAGGCTGTTGCTAAAAAAGAGCAAAGAGCAGCAGAAAAGCAACAACGTTATGAAAAGAGGAAAGCAGAAGAAGAGATCAAAAGAAAGAAGAATGAAGAGGCTGTCATACTCACCAGTACATCATCAGAATCAGAAGAGAGTAAAAGTGATGAATCTGGTTTCTGTGCTGCACAACCTTCAACATGGAAAAGTAAGGTTGGCAAACGTAGAAAATTGTTTGATGATAAATTATTAGGAAGTCTTGATGTTGCAAAATTAAGTGACAGAAATGCGTCTCTTTTTAATGCAAACAATCAGACATCGCTTGAATGGGACATCTGCGAACAAATAAAATGCATGTGTTTCAATACAACGGCAGCCAATACTGGTCCTTGAAATGGTGCAGCTATTCTTCTAGAACAAAAATTCGACAACGATTTATTGTGGCTGGCATGTCGACACCATATATTTGAAATTATGCTGGAAGCTGTTGTTTCAAAGTCTTTATCACCATCTTCTGGCCCAGATATAGTCCTTTTTAAGAAGTTCAGAGAAAAATGGTCAAGCATTAATAAGGAGGACTACGAAACAGCATTATCAGATACAGATATCTATGAAAATATTCATGACATCAAAGATATAATTATATTTGCAACAAATCAACTAGATACATTCCAACCAAGAGACGATTACCTAGAACTATTGCAGTCAACAATTATTTTTTGGGGAGGTTAACCAAAAGGAGGAATCAAATTTAAACATCCAGCGGGACTTCATCGGGCTAGGTGGATGGCCAAAATTACATATTCATTAAAAATTTTTATGTTCAAATCTCAGTTCAAAATTTCAGTAAAAGACAAAAAAGGACTAAAAGACATCTGTCTATTTGCTACTCGGTTATATGTAAAGTAGGGTGGATCGATTTTACATTTTTTTCGATTTCCATATTCTAATAGAGACAAAAACTTGCGCATGCATGAGAAAATAGCCTCTGCAAAATCTTAGCTTAATAGGTAATCATCTTCTGCCCCCGGCAGAGCGATGAAAATCACATTTTAGTAGTCAAAAACGTATTTTTAAACCCTAGCCTAGAGTCATAAAATTTTGCGTGTGTGTTATTTCATGCCTAAGCAACGATATAAATGCTATGGGAAATATATAAATGCATTATTTAAGACAAAGAGCCGATCTGAAAATATGTATATTATACATATTTTCAGATCGGCTCTTTGTCTTAAATAATGCATTTATATATTTCCCATAGCATTTATATCGTTGCTTAGGCATGAAATAACACACGCAAAATTTTATGACTCTAGGCTAGGGTTTAAAAATACGTTTTTGACTACTAAAATATGATTTTCATCGCTCTGCTGGGGGCAGAAGATGATTACCTATTAAGCTAAGATTTTGCAGAGGTTATTTTCTCATGCATGCGCAAGTTTTTGTCTCTATTAGAATATGGAAATCGAAAAAAATGTAAAATCGATCCACCCTAATGTAAAGGCATGGTTTACAGCTCCTGTGCCATCTTGCGCTCCTCGTCTTGCTCTGGAATTATTACAGAATCTTGTAGTCTACAAACAAATAAATGACACAATTGCATTTGTTGCTATTAAAAAACTGTTAGGTCACCTCTGGTACCTATCAGAACTGGTAGCCTTGGCCTTTTATGATGATGAAGTGCCTACTGAAACGAAAAACAAAATTGTAAAGGCCTTGCAAAATACAACAGAAACTCTTCCTGCAAAACGGGCTTTTCTAGATCCTGCACTTATTCCAACGAAGAAATTAGAAGATTTTGTCATCAAATACTCAGATTCTTTACAATACAGAATTTAGTTCAAAATTTTTACTCAAAGATGCTAAAGAATGGCATAATGATGAGTATAACTCCGCTAAGAAATCTATCAAACAGTGGAAAGTCGTGAATGATATAGCGGAAAGAGGAATAAAATTAATGGATGAATATAATAAAATACTAACACATGATGAAGATCAAAAACAATTCTTGCTACAAGCAGTGAAAAACTACAGGGCTGTTTACCCTGATAGAAAGAAAGAAACATTGATGAAGTAAGGACAGCTAATGTCTCAAATATCATGCTAGTTTAATTATGCATGCTTGTGGTTATGGTAGGACCTACGGGGGAGCTTTCCACATTAAAAAAAAGCAATGCGCCTTGTACTGTACCTCCTGGGTGGTGTGGAAAAATTTGACAATTTGAGTCGTTCTGTAAAATTTTTAATTGCTGGTAGCAACCCCTAAAAATTAAAAATTTGCTAAAATATTTTAGGATAGTTGGTTTTATGCTGAAATGAACCATTTAAAGGGTTGAACACATTAAAATATAAAAAAAAAATTTTTACCCCCATATTTGAATCACCCTAATTATTATCCATATACGAGAGGCGGTCAGAAAATAAGTTTACACGGCGTATAATTTCATAACTAAAGGACCTACATTGATTACACTGGTATGCATATGAAATTTTTTTGTCTGCTGTGAGGGTTTTTTCAACTCATAATATATTCGACCATGCTGAATTCGAAAATGACATTGGTTTTTTCCTCAATCAGGTCAGGTTTTTCTCTATTGGCCATTTATTATAAGTCCAATTTTATCCCCAAATTTATTGATTTTTTTAGCTTAAACACTGTAGATACGAATAATATTATAAGAACACTCGTGAAAAATGAAAACATTGTGTGAATAAATACTTTTATTCATACAATGAATAAGGAAAAAAGTTTATTGAGGAAGGAATTAAGTTTTTTTGGCTTTCCGTCTGTGTTTTTCATCGGGCACGTCTCGCTTCAAACACCAGCAATAGTCCGCCAGCATATTGATATTCCAGTTTCCCTGGTACCTCTCTTCCATTATTTTGATATCTTGGTGAAATCGTTCACCCTGTTCCTCACTATAATCCCCGCAATTTTCAGGAAAATAGTCCAAGTGGGACCACAAAAAGTGCATTTTTATGGACATGCGCGACCCATGAGCTTTGAAAGCTTCCATCAAGTTTTCGACAACGGACTCGTATTCTGGACTTCTACGCTTGCCAAGAAAATCAGTGACAACTGATTTGAATGCCTGCCAGGCATTCTTCTCAGTTGGAGTCATTGCGTTTTCGAACTGAGTATCCTTGATCAAAGTTCGAATTTGAGGACCATCAAAAACCCCAGCATTTAGTTTAGCATCAGATATATGAGGAAATTTACTCTCGAGATATCGGAATGCTGAACCCTCCTTATTCATTGATTTGATGAAATTTTTCATCAAGTCCAGCTTAATATGAAGTGGTGGGAGCAAAATGTTTGTTGGTGGTACAAGGGGCACTGAAACAACATTATGCGACCCAGGTTCAAAATTCTCTCTGGATGCCCATTCACGCTGTGCATAGTGCTTCTCATCCGCTCGGCTATCCCATTTGCAGAGGAAACATGGGTATTTCGTGTATCCCCCTTGCATTCCCAATACAAATGCCACAATCTGAAAAAAAATGAAAATATTTAAAGAATTTAGAGAATTTGTTCTATCAGATAAAAAAATCTATGCATTGGACTGTATCACTTCTGTGGGGAAGTTAAGTGTTCTTATACGCTCTCAAATAACCTTTGGAAAAACAACATAGTCAATAGCAATAGTTTACTTATGATATTAGTATTACCTTCAAATCTCCACAGATCCTCCAGTTATGTTGGTCGTATACGAGAGCATCCAGTAAAATTTTCATGTTATCGTAGCTCTCAGTAAGTTGTACGGAATGTGCTACAGGGACTGATGCAACCCTATTCCCAATGTTGAGAAGTACTGCTTTCAAACTTCGTTTAGACGAGTCTATAAATAGCCTCCATTCTGATGCGTTATATGGCAGGCCCAAGGATTCGATTAGCCCCTCAACATTGCAGCAGTACACTAAGGAAGAGGTATTTTCGTGCACTGCAAAAAACTTGCGGAATTCTTCCTCTCGTTTCCTATACCAGGAGAATGTTGTTCCCGGAGCCAGCAAGTTGTCCTCTCGAAGTCGTGAGCCCAAGATCTCGGCAGCTAATTTGGAAAGTCCTAAATCCCTGGTAAGATCATTAAGTTTGGCCTGGTTGAGAGGCCTCGGCTCATTTGAAGCGGTATTTTGAGGTGTATATACGACTGGGACTGGTCATTGGTCATTGATTCATCATCAGAATCATCGAAGTCCAGGGTTTGAGGTGGGTCGGGTATTGGAATTCCAGGACCATGGGGTACAGGTCTCATAGCAGAAGGAATGTCAGGGTATACAACAATGTGTTTATTCTTCTTGTTAACTCCTGAAAATAGAAACACAGAAACATGGATATAAAACTTGCATATGAAATAGAAGAAGCATTCAGACAGTGGCGGCTCGTGAGGGAAGGCTGCGGTCTGTAAGATATGAAATAGGTCGATGGAGTCTGTATATTTTCTTTCTTTTTCATTCATATTGTCCCTTCGGGGACAATATGAATGAAAAAGAAAGAAAATATACAATCATTGTATATGTAAATGTAACTTGTATAACAATATGTATGTGTAAATGTATTTTCTATAACAATATGTATATGTAAATGTATGATTACCATTACGGTGAATATTATGCTATATATGGTGAATATTACATTATGGTGAATATTATGTCAAGTTTCATACGAAGATTTCAAAATATTTAAGAAAAATAAATTTATAAGCCCACCTTGGAGGTTTGTCATGCAGAAATAGCAATCTGTCACGTGATCCTTTCCTTCTCTCCAAATCATGGGAATTCCAAAAGGCAAAGATTTCGCTCTGCCTTTGCTCCATCTTCTCAAATTTTCAATGCACATCTTGCAGCACATATGAGGGGCGAAATTTTTGTCCTGGTCCGCTAGCTTAATTCCAAAGTATGCTCTATACATTGTCTTCACAAATTTAGTGATTTGGGACTGGTTATTTGGCATGGTAACCGTCCCACATATGTAGCAGAATCTATTGGGATCATTTTTACACGCTCTATTCATTATGAATAGAGCTGATTCGAAATCAGCAGGAACAACTCTATAAGAATCACTTACAAAACCCTTGACAGCAAAATTGATGCATACCAGTGTTATGTTTGTATCAGGTGAATTCGTTAATCATTGTTGGCAACAAGGTATGTCGATTCGGTTGCCACCTACCGTACATTCGTTATACGAGTCAGTTGAACATAGCGGCTCGACTGGAACAGTGTCCTGCCCGACGGAGCAGTCCAGGACGTTTACGTTTAATGGCCACTCGTAAACGTTGCAGTGTTGAACAATATGCAGCTGCATTGATTGTTGTGCCTTTTTGCATGAAGTCTCCGAGCAAAACGCCTTTGTGGTCCCAAAACACGTTAACCATCACTTTGCCAGCGGACCTCGCAATCTTGAACTTTTTGGTCGCGGGGACCCAGTGTGTTTCCATTCCATGCTGACACGTTTTGTTTCCGGAGTACGGTAATGAACCCATGTCTCGTCTCCTGTGACAATGCGCTCGAGAAATTCTTAACCACTGACAGACTCGGAATATCGTTGCAGAAATGACAGGGCACTGTTCCAGTCGAGCCGCCATGTTCAACTGACTCGGATAACCAATGTACGGTAGGTGGCAGCCGAATCGACGTGCAGTGTTGCCAACAATGATTAACGAATTCACCTGATACGAACATAACACCAGTACACATTTGAAAACTTGTCGATCGATTTTTACAAACTAGTTGGTAATTCTATATAATTTGAGTGCGCTGATCTCAAAAATATAGTTAGTTTTTCCCTATCACGTATGGTTTTTTTTACTACAGGGTGTGTCATAAATCCCTCATTTATCCCCAAATGTGAACCATCTTATCGAGACCAACATTGGATTGCACATGGTAAACCATAAATTTTGTTGTTATAGACTACAGTAACGCTTACATAATAATGTAGGGTAAATATATATAACAACCAGTCCCGTTCCCAGCAAAATACTCTCTCCCCTCCCATCAATGGGTGGTTAACATTTGGGGACAGATGAGGTATTACAACACCCCTTGTAGCACGAAATCTTTAGGTGATAGAGTAAAACCTAATTAAAGCAGAATTAAATAGCTCCTAGCTCTTGGACAAGCATATTGCTTGTTTATGAAAGAATAAAAAAATAACTGAAAGAAACAAAATATATTTACCTTCTTTACCAAGCGAAGTATGTGTCGGATGCCAATAAATTGTTCTCCTGCAATCTAGACCCCAAAAGTTCTGCAGAGTCCTTAGGCAGATTCAAATCCCTGACTAAGTCATTTAGTTCGGCTTGGGTTAATGGTTTAGGATCTCGGTCAGCTGTTCATAAACATCATCATTGTCTGGATTTGGAGCTGAATCAGAATCTGAATTGTATTGATCCAGACTCTCGGGTGGGCGGGGAATAGGAACTTCTGGACCATGGGGTACAGGCCTTATTGCAGAGGGAAGACTTGGGTATTGAAGGCTCTCTTTATTCTTTGCATTATAACCTTTAACATTGCAAGAACAGAAGTAGCAGTCGTCGGTATGGTTTCTAGGCTCGCGCCATACCATAGGGATCCCAAATGGCAAACTTATCTCTTTACCTTTGCTCCAATTCCTTAGTGCCGCAACACACGTAAGACAAACCTTGTGTGGAGCCCAACTTTTGTCTTGATCTCCTAATTTAATTCCAAAATAAGCATGATAAGCTCTCTTAATGAAGGTCGTTACATTTGTCCTTTGTTTTACAACATACCGATCACAAATATAACAAAATATGTCTGGACTATGGGTACATCCTCTAGAAGCCATTATTAAAATTTTAGTCGTAATGTTAGAATTATCTATCTGAAAAATATGAAAAAACGAAATTAATTAAAGATAAAAAAGGTAAAAAATTACAAAACGCCCCAAAATTGTTTTGCTAATAACTTTAAAACTGTGGGTGATAGAAAAAAACTGGTAGCATTTTTTAATTCAGCGCAGCGAACTGCTTCAGAATCACAACTCAAAATAAAGAAATCGATTTTCATGCAGACCGGTGTATAATCAATGTAGGTCCTTTAGTTACGAAATTACACGCCCTGTAAAACTTATTTTCTGACCGCCCCTCATCTAATATATGCTTATTATGTACATTATTCACTAAATATACATATGAATGGACGGAGCCGCGTTCATAATATGCGATTTTAGATGAGGTTCTTTTCATTTACATACCTCATTGTAGGAAAGAGACTGATAAATTATAAGTTATTTATTATATAGTCATAAATGTAAGTTATTAAAATATTGATTTGTTTTCGGTTTGTTACAGTCAATCATCGCTATAGTGGACGTCAAACGGCCGACCCGAAGTTCTGCCAGTACCTGGCTCATTGAAAAACCTACAAAAGATCTTCTAACCTCAAGATTACATTCAAAGCGTGAAGTGTTAAGCAAGTTCTTATTTCATCACATCGAGGAAAAACGAAGTCACTGCAAGTTTGAAAGAGAGACTATCACGGATATAAAGAACCAGAGAAAGCAAGGATTCCAACTCAAAGATCGGACAATGCTGAGAGGAAACAGAAAACTATCGAACAATATTGCGCTCTAAAGAAAAATAGGAAGTTATCCTCAGAAAGCATACAAATGAATGTGGCAGTATTCAACGCTGATCTTGAAGACATTTTCGATGTCGCCACAGCAGATGCCTTAAAGATAATGACTAACAAAGAGGACAAAGAATTCCTTATCAAGCAAAGAGAAGATCGTTCCTGCGCCAGTTTTGGAGGCATTGATCGAGTCTTGGCTAAAAAGAAGGATCGGAAGAGGCAACGAAAAGAATCTGAATATAATAAAAAAGCGAAGCGACGATGAAAACCAAGAAATATCAACTTATGGCATCTGATAAAGTGATAAATGATGTGGATTCTTCCTCCTCGTCCACGGATTCTGATGCATCGTGTCATCCATCTACATCATCATCGAACCCTCCTTCCAAATGCAAGAAAAGTCATCTCAGATGGGGTAGCCCAGGCACTCGACCATGTTAATCTAAGCGATCGCAATGCAGCCTTTGTTATTGCATCATCATCTACGTCTCTTGGCCATGATCTGGACTCAATGTCATTTTCTCGAAGTACAATTCGTCGATCTCGAATTAAAGCTTGTGAAACTATCGCAACTGCTGAAAAATCAAGCTTTTCTCCCGACACTCCACTTCTGTTCACTAGGATGGGAAAATGCTTCCTCATATAACAGGGGGACATGAAAATGTGGACCGCATCGCAATCGTTGTTTCAGAAGATAAACTACTTTGTGTTGCACTCATCCCTCAAGGAACGGGACAAGCACAAGCTGATGTCTGCCTCAGGATGTTGGATGTGGGGCTCGAGAAACCAGTTGCAGGGCTTGTATTTGATACAACAGCATCAAATACTGGGTTGATGTCTGGAGCTTGTACCCTGATAGAGAAAGCTGTAGGTCGCTCTCTGACCTGGATAGCATGTCGTCATCATGTGTATGAAGTCGTTTTGGCTAATGTATTTTTTAGTATTCTTGAACCTTCAAAAGGATCAGAAGTCTCACTGTTAAGCGATTCATGACAATGGCCAGTTATCAATAAAGAAAACTTTATATCAGCAGGAATGGAACTTTTTGAAGGAGATGATACAGTACCTCTCCGACGCTCTTCAGAACAGCAGCTTCTTAAGAGATGACTACAGTGAATTCCCCCATCTTTCTCTAATTTTCCTGGGAGGAAGTTTGCCTAAGAAGTCCAACATCAGAGCTCCAGGAGCTCTTCATTAGGCTCGCTGGATGGCAAAAGCTACCAATGCTTTGAAGATCTTTCTCTTCTAGGAGCAAATGAAATTTAATGCTCATTAAAAAAAAAAAAAAAGTCAAAGATTTTTGTCACTTTGTGGCACTTGTTTATAATAAATATTGGCATGAAGCACCCTTCGTAGTGAGGGCCCCTAGAAACGACCTAGCTTTTCCAACAGTCATGGAGACTTGTCCAAACAGGGTTTTGGCTGAAATTGCACTCAAGACATTTAAGAGATATCTCTGGTACTTCTCAGACAGATGTGTTTACTAAATTGTGTTACCCTATTTCATTTCTAGATAACTGCCTCAAGAAAGCTAAGAATACGTGTTATAATAATGTAACTAAATGAATTTGAGCATAAAAATATCCTAGGCCTACCTTACCATGTAAATTTTAAATATCTTCCCACCTTTCTTAAAACAATTAACAGTAACGTAGTCTTTAAGTGTAATAATACGATTAAATCTCGCCTAATAAAGAATAGCCCGGAAAATGCTGTCGAGTGTGTGTATTCGATCGAATGTACACAATGTAACTCGGTATATATGTTACAGGGAATCTGTATAACTAGGGATTTCATGGAATCCCCAAAATGTTCAGGGATTTCAGGTAAGGTTAAGTGGTGATATTTTCGTTAAACCTACGGGAAAATTATTGAATGCCCAATTTGGTGAACTGTACGCCCTTGACAATTGGTTAGGTTAAGTCGTGATATTTCCGCTAAAACGAACGAAAATATAACAACTTAACATGAAATCCCTGAACATTTTAAAGATTATGAAATGTGTAGTTACACAGATTCTTGTAAAAAAAATATATATATATATATTACACCTTTGGTTAGCTTCCGCCCGAATTGTTCATTCTGACGAAGGTCAAGCTTTTCACTCCACCTTAGACCTACAGTTTAACGTGGAATCCGAACCACGCCCCATCAGCAGCCCAGCGTCTTAACCACTAGGCCACCTAGGGTATCCATTTATCTACCAACTACTTTCTTTATTGTGTGGAAGGATGAAGAGCTGGGTTTTGCTGCGCGCCGGCTGCCGTCGGGTCTCGAACCCGGGGCTGATGGATTCGTAGTCAGGTCAGCGATGCTAACCACTACACCACCGAGGTGTATTATATATATATATATATATTATAATTATATATATATATATATATGTATATGTGTGTGTGTGTGTGTGTGTAATCTTATATGAAAGTTGTTTCATGTAAACAACAGTTCAAGCAGCAGCAGCAGACAGAAAGGCTATATTCTACAGTACTTTTATGCGCTTACAAATGCTTCTAACTTGGGGTTTAAGGCAAGATAACTAATTATGTGCTCTCTTGTTAAAGAACTCGACCAAATTACACTAACTTGAACTACGCTGGCTGGCAAATGGCAATCTATTTAAAAAATTATTATATAACTACCATTTAATCCTTCCTCCACGATTCATTCACATTTCTTAAAATTTGTCTTAACTAACTTTCAAACTGCACATCGAATACACATTAAATAAACTGTCAAAATTCACTTATATTTTCCATAAACTAAAACACCACAGTTCAAAAAACTTGCTACTCAATCCGTATTACACCCTTGCACACCTTCACATTCTGTACAATGTGAATCAAACGATACGCATAAAAAATTGTCAAAACCAACTCAGAGCACACAAGTTCAAATCCCTTAAACTCTCTTAAGCTTAACAACTCGCACAAACTGAATATCTGGCCACATTATTCAAAAAATATTGTATAAGGAAGCTCCTGCGTTAATTACGCAAATTATACCAAACCACCAAGTAAACGTTTCGGTGAACCCAACACATGATAAATTTCACTTCCAGAAACCTAATTTTAGACTTGAACCATCAGAGAGATCCCTCTCATAACCACAAACATCAGTGATCATTTTCCTACTTACGCTATATTCAATAACATTGTTCAGGTTGCGGACAAAACAACTATTGATTACAGAATATTCTCAGAGGTTAACAAAAGAAAATTTATTGGGGCTGTAGAAAATACTCGACTTGACTGTGACGAACCTTTAAACGACCCAGATCATACGTTTCAGTTCTTCTATGACACCTTAATCCACATTTTTAATATTTGCTTTCCTTTAAGGAGAAAAAGTTTCGCCCAAAAGTGTCGAAAATCCATGGATCACCCAGGAATTATCACTTCAATAAAGAACAGAGATGAATCATTCAAAATGCAATTACAGAGCAAAATTCCTAAAATACAATATACTCAATACAGAAACAAATTTGTTTAAAACAAAGTTGAAATCCCGATTAATAATGGCATACTAACAAAAATCTAGGATTTATGTCCACTAATATTGTTTAATATTGTAATACAAGTTTTAACTATTAATAATACTTATTTACTTATTTATTTATTCTTATTAATTAATAACTCGCTGCTTATTTTTAATAAGGGCCCACTAAAGCCTAAAGCTTAAGGGCCAAATTAAGTAAAATAAATAGTCGAGCTTCACAATTATTCATGTCATTGTAAATTGAAAAAATTTATTTATTTTATTAACAAAGGTTATTCTATTCTATTCTATTCTATTCTACTCCCCATATTCTATTCTTTCTTCTTCTTCTTCTTCCGCAGCTTATTATCCCATCTTTACATGGGGTTGCTGTTTTTGGTTCGTCTTCTCCACTCTCCTCTGTCGTATACCACGTCCTCCTCCAAGTCCTTCTCCCTGATGTCCGCCACCACACAGTCCCTCCATCTCGTCTTCGGTCTTCCTCTTCTTCTCCGTCCCGGCAACTCCACCTGCAGCACTCTGCGCCCCACATACTCCTCCTCTCTTCTCCTGACGTGTCCATACCACCTCAGCCTGGCCTCCTGCACCTTCTTAGATGCTTCCGCCACCTTCATTCATTTCTGACCCTATCCCTCCTCGTCACTCCACACATCCATCTCAACATCTTCATTTCAGCCACATCGATTTTTCTTTCATTGCTCTTCTTCATTGGCACAGTCTCCATTCCATACAACCTTGCCGGCCTCACCACTGTTTTGAATACCTTTCCTTCAGTTTCACTGGGACCCTCTTATCACAGAGCACCCCTGATACGTCTCTCCAGTTCTTCCACCCAGACTGTATTCTACATTTTATCTCTCTCTCTCTCTCTGCTCTCCCCTCTGCATCCACTGTTGACCCCAAGTATTTAAAATACTCCACCGTCTTAACACGCTCTCCACTCAATGTCACTTCCCCTCCTCGGTCCTGCTGCACATCACATCTCATATATTCGGTCTTCTTTCGGCTAATTCTCATCCCCCTACTTTCCAACGCCTCTCTCCAATTTTCCAACTGCTGCTCCACCTCCTCTTTCGTCTCCCCACTCAACACAACATCGTCTGCATACATCATGCACCACGGCGCCTCCCCTCTAATCCTGTCCGTCAACACATCGAATACCACATTGAAAAGGAAGGGGCTCAAAGCTGATCCTTGGTGCAGACCAACTTCCACCCCAAAGCTCTCTGACACACCCACGCTACTCCTCACCTTAGTTGTTACTCCCCTGTACATCCCCTTGATCAGTTTAACATACTTCTCCGGTACCATCTTTTCCCTTAAGCATCTCCAAACTTCCTGCCGCGTGGTATCCTATCATATGCCTTCTCCAAGTCAATAAAAACCATGTGCAACGCCTTCTGCCCCTCTCTCTGTACCTCTCTGCCAACTGTTTCAATGCAAAAACTGCATCTGTCGTTCTCCTTCCCGCATAAATCCAAACTGTTCCACTGACACTTCCGCTTCGTCTCTCAACCTACTCTCCACTATTCGCTCCCATATCTTCATTGTATGTGATATTAGCTTGATCCCTCTATAATTCGTGCAATCTTGTACATCTCCCTTCTCTTTGAATATAGGCACTATGATGCTGGTCCGCCACTCATCCGGAATCACCTCCTGGTCAAACAACTTCTGCATTAGATCCCACACCAGATCCACCCCCTCATCTCCCAGTGCCTTCCATGCCTCGGCTGGTATCTCGTCTGGGTTAGTCGCTTTGTTATTTTTCATCCTATTCAGAGCACGACTCACTTCCATCCTCCCCACTTGTTCTGTCATAGCTACATTTGGTAATCCATCCTCATAGAAAGATCTTGGGTTTTCTTTATTTAATAATTCCTCAAAATATTCCTTCCATCTATCCTTTATCTCTTCATCTCTTTGCAGCACCGCCCCCTCCCTTCCCTTAATTTGTTTTACCTGTGTAAAGTCTTTTGTCGCTCTATTTCTGCTCTTAGCCAATCTGTATATCTTCTTTTGTCCTTCACGATCCTCTAAATCCTCATACATCTGCCGATATGCCTCCGCCTTTGCTCTCGCCACTGCTCTCTTTGCCTGTTTCTTTGCTTCTTTATATACCACCTTACACTCTTCACTCCTCGATTCTTCCCATAACTTCTTAGTTTCTCTCTTACTTCGTAGTGCTCTTTGGATCTCGTCACTCCACCACCATCCTTCCTTATCTTCCCACACTTTACCTGATGTTTCCCCCAATATGTCTCTACCTGCCGTTCTCATGACATTCGCATTATGTACCCACCAATCCTGTACATTCTGTTCAACAACATGGATTTCACTCAACACTCACTCTCTAAATTCCCGTTTCTTCCCCTCCTCTCTCAGTTTGTACCACCTAATTCTCCTCACTGTTGTTCCTCGGGTCTTTCTTCCTCTTTTCAACATCACATCCATGACTACCAACCATATTCTATTCTTTCAGTTCTTCTAAAACTTGCTGAAAAATTTCTGCTATGTCACTCTTCTCTCTCTACTGTATTTTGAATGATAAAATTTTAAAAAATACAGTATTAAATAAGAACGCATTTATAACAATTTTAAGCTTCACCTTAATACCAAATAAGAACATAAAGATTAAGTAAACTCCAGTTTAGCCAATCGTTTACATTAAGTATAGAGCTATACAAAGAGTATACATGTCCCCAATTGCGTCATAACTTTCGATTATATTATGAATGTGTAGTCACTGATATTCAAAAAGGACTCTCTTACTTTATTTTTATTTCTGTCAAAATTTTTGAATAAAATCTGACCTACCTGGTTTATGTGATCTTTGTTCTTAACCCAACAAAGTTTATATAAGTAATGACAACCATCCATTTTGTGAGTTTTTAACGAAACTCAAACGCATCAAGTTGTTTATTTGACAGCAGGCTTAAACGCTGCCAATTGTCCAAAATTATTATACTGTACTACATCCTGATATAAATTACTCGCGTATATAACTACTTGCGTAAATTGCTAAAGCAATGGCTGTGAACAATTTCGTTCCTCCACAAAACTGGGAGTCGAGGATTTAATACTGGGAAGAAGAGAGAAATGTTATAGAAAGACATCGCAGCATCATAAGATGGATTGAGGACGGCTAGAGAGCTTTAGCTGAAGAAAGAATGGAGAAAATGAAACAATAATTAAGGACTTACTCATTTCAGAAGGAACAAAAAACTTGTTCAGAATATAAAAGTAGGATTGTTTCACGAGAAAATGAAGTTCAAAATTAGGCGAAAGTTCCGTAGTTTTACCAGAGTTAAGGAGCAGTGAATAGATCCAGAATGGAAAAGAATGAAAAGTTAACAGCTTATTCGTAAAAATACCAACATTACGTAAGTACGATTGGTTTAGAAGAACAGCAAGATGATAGTGAAAGACCTACTTACATTAATTATCATCAACAAAATGGATATATGGATAATAACTGTGCCGAGAACGAAAGGAGAAATGATACGTGGAGGTTTTACGAGGATCAGTTTAGAACAGAGAAAAGTAGGCCTACAGCATAAAACAACGAAAGATTCCCTTATATTAAGTTTCAAGACCGAATTGGAGATATGGGCAAGCAGTGTAGAGAGAAGGAAAGAAGAAACGATACGTCGAGGTTTTATGAAGATGAATTTCGAAGCGAGCAAAGTACAACGTCGACAAGAAAAACGTGTCCTTCCATTAAGTATCAAGAAAAATGTGGAGCTATAAAAAAGGTGTGGAGAGAGAAGGAAAGGAGGAGTGATACGTGGAGGTTTCATGATAAATAATTTAGAACATAAACGAGGGAAAGATGCCCTGACATTCGGGATCAAGAAAAAACTGGAGCTATAACAAAATTGTGGAGAGAAAAGGAAAGAAGGAATGATACGTGCGAGTTTTATAAAGATTACTTTACAAGGGAACAAAGTACAACGTCAACAAGAGAAACATGTTCTTCCATTAAGTATTAAGAAATAAGTGAAGCTACGAGTATAACAAAGTTGTGGAGAGAGAAGGAAAGAAGGAGTGATAAGTAGAGGTTCTATGATGATGAATTTAGACCATAAACAAGTGAAAATTCCCTAAGATTAGATATCAGGAAAAAAGTGGAGATATGTGCAGACATTGTAGAGAGGAGGAAAGGAAATAAGATACGAATGAATATGAGGAAGAAACATTAAGAGAAAGAGCTTTTGAAGAGCGAAGAAGATAAAGACAAAACTTGAAAGAAAAGTATGAAAAATCAGGAGCCATTGAAAAGTAATAGAAAAGATGTGAAAAGGGAAAATGGCGAAAATCGAAAACTATTTCAATAGAAAAGGTGAGAAGAGGAAAACGATGAAGGAGTCAAACGAGTTGGAGTAAGAGAAGGAAAGTAAAAGATATGGAACGAAAATGGAATGAGGATCAAACCACCAATTTAATGCAAAGACAATCATTGAACTGTGACGAAATGTAACCTTAGAGAAGGAAAAAACGAAAAGGATCACTGAAATCTTTTTGAAGGCATAAAAAATTTTGCTTCGAATTCATCATTGAAAAAGAATTTTAAAGAAATAATATACCTTTTGTAAATATGTAAATAGAGAAATTAAAATTTACTTCATCAATTAAAGTATTCGTAGTTTTCGGCTTTTGTTTCCTTATCCTAATATTTGAAACTGGTTTGAAATGTCTTTTTTTTGCATTTTTTTATTTTATTGAGTTATTGTGTGTATATTAAAGAAATAACAAAAAAATTCAACTTCAAAAATTAAATTGCACCACTTAAATCTAATTTCATTACCCTTTAACTCCATTTTAGTGTAAAGTGACAAGGCAAACCTATTGTTCACGCACTCAGCTTCACTTTTGTTCAGTAAATGTATTAAAATTTGGTACCCACACTTTGGAGGCTATGTGGGTTCATTTTAAACATTGGATTTATGAAATGTGGGCGAGTGGGGAGCGGGGGGGGGAAGGTTCATTTAATTTTAGATTACATTACGGGCGCTTTTTCGTTATTTACCCGCATATTAAGCGGTTAGCCCATGCTTCTTGAGTCAATCAACAGTGTCCTTTGTAGTAGCCGTCAAACGATGTAGTTCTCGCAAATTTAAGGGCGTACAATTAGAACAAGTCGTGATATTTTCGTTGAAACTAACGAAAATATCACAACTTAACCTAACCAATTGTCATGGGCATGCAGTTGACCTAACCTGGCATTCAATTAACCTTGTAATTATATCGGAAAAAAGTGTATACAATAGCAGAAAAATATTAAAAAATTGGCAGACAAATAAAAATAAATTGCGGGTAAATAATGAAAAAGTACCAATTCACGAGATGTTTACTCCTACCTTCCATCTTTATGCAGTGGTATAATTAGTTTTTATTCAATCACCTGGTATACACCCACTTTTCCATCCTTTTTTACATCTACAGCCATGCAACCATCGCTCTACCTCCACATTTGGTCATTTCACTACATACACCATCACCTCCTATTTACTTTCCTTTCTTCCGCTTGCATATTCGTTCAACTACTTCTAATCTGATGTCTTCCACTCCCTGGTATACACTTCTGTACATACCCCACCAAAATCAACTGCATCCACAATTGTCCCCTGTTCATCTACCCCACCTACCAATTCGCCAAAATAGTCTTTAAATCTACAGGGTGTCCATAAATGTTTACCCTGAAAACAGTATGCTCTCATGTTTTAATGACGAATCTTACATCCGTTTTCTTTTTACAGGTGATCTCGTACACACACAGTTTCTGTGCTGGTGTGTTTCGTCTACCGCATTCGCCGCTAGGAGCGCTGTAGTAGCTGTTCAGTTAAGATGGCGTCTGTGACAGAGAAGGCACAATGTGTTGTGTGGCCTGCAGAAACAATCTCCTGTCAGTGTTCAGCGAAGGTTCAGAACAAAGTATGGAAAGAATCGGAAAACCCACGTGCCGTAAGGGAGCATATTCGGGGCAGTCCGAAGATCAATGTCTGGTGTGGACTAATGCATGATCAGATAAATGGTCCTTTCTTCTTCGCTGAGAACACTGTTTCCGCAACTGTGTACCTGGACATGCTCACCAATTACGCCATCCGTAATGCGAAAACGCATTACGGATGCAATTGCAACAGTTAACCCACAAATGTTGGAAAATGTGTAGCGTGAGTGTGAATACCCTTTAGACATTTTACGTGTCACTAGGGGTGCACATGTGGAAGCTTATTAAGTTCATTAACTATGTATCAAAACTTCGTATGTTTATCTACTTATGATTAAAACTGTGTTTGAATACGAGTGTTTATTTAAAAGTTATAGCATGCTTTAATCAGGGTAATCATTTATGGACACCATATATATTATATATATATATATATATATATATATATATATATATATATATATATATATATATTAGTGTGACCAAAATGGGGGGTAAATTATAAAGTTGAAGAAATCCTTGTTCCACATTAATGCCCTTGTTCCTTTGGACCAGATAGACATGTCAGCAAAATTTTGGTCAAATATGAGAATATTTAGGGGTCCCGAGATTTAATGACTTATAAAAATTTCCAATGAATAGGCGCGCTTAGAACATCAATGATCAACTCAACTCTTGAGTTGCAACTTATGAAAAAATTTCTTCTTATTTAAGAAATTTTTGGTGTTAATAGAGTACAAAAACAATCTTAGATCATTATTTCAGAGAAAATTATTAATAAGGAAAACAAAAATTTTGGATAAAATATATTATCCTTAATTGGTCAACTCTAAATTAAAGGCTTTGCCTAATTGGCTTGAACCTTTTAGTTATCCTTTTTATCTCCTAATTTAACTGGTTTATTTTACTATTTCAGAAATTTAATTTTTTAAACTAAAAATGGCTACTCGTTCTAAAACTAAAGTTTGGCTCATTGGCCATTTATATAAAGATATACTTTGTTGCCGCTTACCTACAAAACTGCAAGTTTTGCAAAAATATTTCTTCCATCAAAAAGAGGAAAAATTGGGACGAAGAAGATCCATTAATCTTTGCTTAGATGAAGTGATGACCTACTGGGAGAAAGCCAGGATTCCCACAATGCGTAGAGACAGTGCCATCCGAAAGATTGACTCTTTAATAAGCTGTTATGATAAATTGATGAAAAACAGAAAAAGGCCCGAGGAAAAATGCCGTATTGAAGAAGCTATGTTTAAAGATGAAATTAAGGCTGAAATTCTTGATATTGGTCACTCTAATGCCCTTTTGATGATGTCAAATGAAGAAGACAAGCTTTTCTACTTAAGCCAGCAAGAAGATCCTACACAAAGTAGCATGGGTACAGTAGACCAAATTCTTGCAAAAAGAGAGAAAAGAAGGCTTCATCGTGAAGAATTAGTGTGAAAGAGCCCTCAAAGAGCAGAAGCGATCTAAAAGATCATTCTTGCCTGCCAATAGAGATGATTTCACATCGTCATCATCATCATCAACTAATGACGACAACCTTGAAATGAATTTTCAAGGTCCCTCTGAAGAGCAATTTAAAAAGAAAATGTTGGCTCCTAAAAAGTCAAAGCCTATTGACAAAAATGTTGTAGCAGCCTATGATAGCTGATCTCGATTGAAAGATTCAGCTATGTCTTATGCTGTTGTTGCTCAGTCTTTGGGCCATAATTTGGAAAACATTACAGTGTCAAAATCTACTATGCTTCGAACTCGTCAAAAGTTACGCAAAGAAATAGCAACAGAATATCAAGAGCAAGCATTTTGTCCTGGAGAGCCTTTAGTTCTTCATTGGGATGGAAAACTCCCAGAGATATCAGGTTAGTTTTTTTGTCTGATTAATTTAGCATATTTATATTTTATCTCTCAGGTGAAAAACTTAGTTGTGGGTCTGGTTTTCACACCTAGGCAATGTGTTATTATCTGGTTGGTTTTAATTAAACATTTTGATAGCTAAATTTCCATTTAATTAGGTTACATTTCACTGTCTGAAGCTAGTTTTCACAATCTACACCATTTTACCTTCAAATTAAAATAAGTCAAGTTTAATTTAAAATAAGTCAAGTTTAATTTAAAATTATATATATATATATATATAAATTATTATATATAAAATAAAATATTAAATATATAATATAATATATATAAAATAAAATATTAAAAATAAATATATATAAATTATATATAAATTATATATTTTAACTTTTTCTTGCAGGCGAAGGAAGAACGGAAAGGATTGCAGTGTTAGTCAGTGGGAATGGTGAAGAGAAATTGCTGGGAATTCCTAAAGTCACTGCTGGCACGGGTACGGAGATGGCTCGTGTTTGCATTTCTCTCCTGCAAGAACATGATATGACCCAGAGAATTATTGGGCTGTCATTTGACACAACAGCATCCAATACCGGAATCCATGCTGGAGCTTGCACTAAAATTGAACAAGAACTTGGAAAAGAGCTTTTATATTTAGCCTGCAGACACCATATTTATGAGATTGTCCTATCTCAAGTCTTCCGGACTTCTATGGGCCATTCCTCTGAACCTGATATTCCAATCTTCAAAAGATTCAAAACTCAATGGATTTTATGGATCATTCTCAAATCACAACTGCTGTTGATTCCCAAAGCTGCAGAATAATTGAGAGTTCAAGATTTAAAAAATCAAACAGTCTTAATCATGAAGGAGGCACTCAACTCTAAACAGCCAAGAGATGATTATAAAGAATTTTTTCAACTTGTTCTCTTGTTTTTTGGAGAAGAAAGCATTTCTAATACTCCCTTGAAGAGACCTGGAGCGTACCATCATGCAAGATGGATGGCAAAAGGAATTTATGCATTTAAGCTTTTTCTTCTCCAAAATCAATTTAAGATGACTAAAAAAGAACTTGATGCAATAACAGAAATTTGTTTATTTGTTGCATTGGTATACGCAAAATCTTGGGCAAAAGCTTCTCAACCAGAGGAAGCCCCAAATGTTGATCTTAAATTTTTGCAAGATCTTGCAATAATGGAGGAAAATTCTTTGATATCAAGTGTTATCAAGCAAGCCCAAAATGCCATTAAACGACATCTGTGGTACCTCTCAGAAACACTTGTTGGATTAAGCTTCTTTGACAAAAGCATATCCCTTGAAGAAAAGGAGCAAATGCGAAATAATATCAAAATGCCTCCAAGAAATAAGGGACTGAAACGTTTAGAAGCAAAGGTAACCCTAGCTTCTTTTAAAGAAAAAAGGATTTCTGATTTTGTTACTTCAAGGACTAAATCTCTTTTTGATGCTCTACATCTCAATTCTCTCTTCACTGAAAATTCTGCATCAACATGGGGAATAGATCCTGAGTACCAATGAGGCTGTGCTAGAGTTCGTGCCCTTAGAGTGACAAATGACACAGCTGAGCGGGGTGTTGCATTGATTGAAAAATTTAATCAAGCAGTGACAACTAAAGAAGAGGACAAACAATACCTGCTCAAAACAGTTTTCAAGAATCGTAAAGAATTTCCAACAAAAAATAAAGCAGAACTTATGAAAATGAGGAAAAACTAATTTTTTCAGCATTAAAAAGAAAAGTGCAATTTTCTCGGGACCCCTAAAACTTGACGTAGAGGTTTCAAATTTTGTAATTTGATTAAGGTAAGCAAACGGAATAACATTACTCATGTGGAACAAAGATTTTTAAACCTTCATTTTTTTGGTCCACACTAATATATATATATATATATATATATATATGATGAATAAAACCACGAAGGAAAGGAAACACAGAATGGTGCTCAAGCGCTTTCGTCTAATGACATCCTCAGGAACACTGAAGTACATAAAGGGTTACAGCCTATATATAGGTTACAGAAAAAAGCTCAAAATGTGTTTTGAACCTTTCTTCGAAACACATTAGTGATGATGCAAAAAGTGCCCTTGGATATGGTATGTCCTTTTTTATTGTTAAAAAACCTTCGGCTTTACAAATTTCTTACAGTCTCGCTTGTTTTGAAAAAGTGTAATCTCCCTCAGTATTTGTTTAACATAGTTAAAGGCCTTGTTTGTAGTGCGGCAAATAGTAGTTACGAAGATAACTTTCCTAAACGTTTCCGCAATAGCCTCTCACAATTAAAAAAAGATGGGGAGCTCCATATTACTAAAGCAGACAAGGCTAACACCATAGTTATTATGGACAAAGTGGACTACATCAGAAAGATGAACGAGCTTCTCCAGGACCCCGCCACATACAGCAAACTTAGGAAGAACCCGCAGGATGACGTCATCAAATCATTTAATAGTGGCTTGAAACGCATTCTCAAAGATCACAAGGACTTAATTCCGCTTTTCATGTCCACTTCACCTTCTCTGCCCTACCTTTACGGTCTTATTAAAACCCACAAACCTGGCAACCCTATGCGCCCTATTAGCAGCTCGGTGGGCTCTATTACTTATAAACTCTCCAAATGGCTTGTCAAAGTCCTGTCCCCCATTCTCGGAACTATCTCCGATTCACATTGTAAAAAATTCCATGGATCTTCCTGAAAAATTGAATAATGCACGTACTGAAACTAACGATAGATTGATCAGTTTTGACGTTTGTTCATTGTTTACAAAAGTGCCGATTGACGATATGCTTGACTTTCTCCCGAGAATTACATAAGTATGACCTGCCACTACCTTCACACATTGTTTTGGAACTTATTAAGCTTTGCATCAAAGACTGTAAATTCACTTTCAATAACGAGTATTATCAACAAGTTTTTGGGATGGCCATGGGCAACCCCTTGTCGCCCCTCCTCTCCAATATTTATATGGAGTTTTTCGAAATTACTTACATTCCGAGAATCCTGGGGGTTGGCATCCCTTGGTTGCGGTACGTCGACGATATTTTGTGTATCTGGCCCATGAATCGTGACCTGGATAACTTCCTCCTTCAGTTAAATGATCAAGTCCCCTCCATTAAGTTTACTTTAGAAGTGGAACAAAACAACTCAATCCCATTTTTGGATGTGCGTGTACATAGGGAAAGCCCAGGTTTTAAGTTTAGTATCTATCGGAAAAAAAAAAATTTGTCCTACGTACATTTTTACTCGGGACATGACACCCCCACTAAGAAGGCCATTTTTTCTTCAATGTTTCTCCGCGCGCTTAGGATCGCCAGTCCGGAATACATCGATGGCGAATTGGAAAAAATCAACGGTATTGGAAGTGATCTGTTATCCATCTGCGTTTAGGAATCTTGTCTCAACAAGGCAAAACGAACTTTCTATTGTGTCAATAATAACACTCGTACTTTGTCAAAAAATATTTTAGTACTTCCATTTTTCCCGGGCTTTTTAGGCATTGCTAATGTACTTAAACTTCTGGATATTAATGTAGTATTTTCATATAACAATATTGTGAAAAATATCATAGTAAAAAATAGCCCTACCAATAATTCAGGCATTATCTATAAAATTGGTTGTAAACAATGTGATTCCTTTTACATAGGTCAGACGGGAAAGGATTTGCACACACGTATAAAACAGCATCAATATTCCGTTAGAACAGGACAGTCGTCCAGTGCCTTTTTTGTCCATTTGTCAGAGTTATCCCACTGTATTGATTGGAATAGTGCTTCAGTTTTATTTCACTCTAGCAACATTGTTAATAGAACTATTCTTGAGTCTGCCATTATCCAACTTACAAATAACCAACATAAGCAAAGGTCTTTTTCAACTCGATCCTGTTGTTTTGAATTCCTTCAGAACAGATTTAGATAAGAAGGGTAGAACGCTAAATCTTTGGTAAACTTGTATGCTACTCAAATAACTTGTATTTTTTAAAATTTATTTTTATATACATCGAACCTAAACAAGAAGGACAAGTGCTAAAACCCAGGCAGATTTCCAGTATAAATTTTTTTTTTTTTTTTTATTTATTTTTTTTTCTATAACATTGGTTGGAAACAATTCATTTGATCTTGTGCTAATCTTGTGCTAAAAATCGGTAGTTTTTCCTTACAAATTTGTACGCTCCTCCCACAATCCTTTAATGTTTAATAATTTTTAAATTTTTTTTTCCCTCTGCGTTTATTGTGTGTGTTATATATATATATATATATATATTATATATATATATATATATATACACACACACAAGGACTCCATAATTCTCAAGTGTGTTTCATTTTGCAAGGTGGTTAAAATTGAGAGTTTGTTGATGGATGGTTGTCACTTTCACAGTGTTCACGGATTGAGGATTTGGCTGGTTTACTCAGTGGCAAAGAAGTGCAACTACTAATGTTACGCTGCTCATCGACCCGTACCTTAAGTACGAGCAAGTGTTTCAGGTCTTCAATTCTTTGGCTCAAGTAGCCATAAAATGGCATAGATACGAGTATATATCTTTTTTGAAGAGTGGGAACGGGCAGTTGGGGTTTAAAATGATGAATTAAATAACTTCGAATGTGTTTCATAATCAAGTCCTTTGGATAAGAATTGGAGCTAAAATAACATTGGGCAACAAAAAAAATTTTTTCGTGTCCCAAGAATGAAAATACCTTATTCTTATAGTATTTTCTGTGCTGAATCCAAATAAGTTTGTAAAATTTCTCTATCAGGTCTGGTTTTTGTGTGACATGCAATTTAATTTTTAAAAACCCATATAGTTACATACTTATTAAAATATGATCGAAAAGACATACCTGTAGTTTAAAAAGTAGCTTGTTTTGATTTTCTGCTGTGCTTTGCCTCAGGCATGTCTCTCTTAAGAGTCCAGCAATAGTCAGCCAGCATACTGGGGCTCCATTTGCCTTGGTAACGGTTTTCCATGGCAGAAATATCCTGATGAAAACGCTCACCATGTTCGTCGCTTACCGCACCCAGGTTTTCCGGAAAAAAGTCCAAGTGAGAGTCCAAGAAATGAACCTTTAATGACATATTGCACCCCATTGCTTGGTAAGACTTAAGAAGATCTCCTACTATTTCAGGATAGTTTTCGGTCTTGTGATTTCCCAAAAAATTTGTGCAGACACTTTTGAAACTCTGCCACGCAGCTTTCTCAACTTCATTCAACTCTCCTTCAAATCTCTCATCTCTTAACAATTCTCTGATCTGAGGGCCTACAAAAATGCCTTCTTTAATTTTGGCATCACTGATCCGGGGAAACTTATTTCTCAAGTATGTGAATCCTGTTTGCGCTTTATCCATCGCTTTAACAAAGTTTTTCATAAGTCCAAGCTTGATATGCAAAGGAGGAAGGTACATTTTCTCAGGGTCAACAAGTGAACTATTCACAACATTTTTCTTGCCTGGAACAAGTGAGGTGCGTTTTGGCCAATCCTTCTTAACGTAGTGGTTTTGCTTGTCCCTACTGTCCCACTCACATAAAAAACAACAGTACTTGGTGTAACCTAGCTGCAACCCTAGCAAAAGTGCAATGACCTTCAGATCTCCACAGATATTCCACTTATATTTCTGATACTGAAACTTTTCTAAAAGCAACTTCATGTTGTCGTATGACTCTTTCATGTTTGCAGCATGTGCAATAGGTACAGAAGGAAATTTATTTCCGTTGTGAAGAAGGACTGCTTTCAAGCTGACTTTTGAGGAGTCAATGAACAATCGCCACTCATCCACGTTATGTTCATGACCAAGAGCCCCCATGACTGAATTAACATCTTTACAAAACACAAGTCCATCTTCATGGGAGAACCATTCTTTGAATTCATCATGGCGGCTGCGGAAAAAAAAAACTTTAGTGTCACGTTGCAGTAGATTCCAACCCTTTAATCTTGAACCTAAAAGTTCAGCCTGCTTCTTAGATAATTTCAAATCACGAACTAGGTCATTTAGATCTCCTTGTGACAGTAAATGTGGTTCATTGGAGGAACAGGTAGCCTGGAATGTTGGATCAGAAATGTCTTCATCTTTTTCCTCGTGATATGCTACAGCTACGTTTGATTCCTCATCACTTAAACTTACATGTTCAGGAGGATTTGGTACTGGAAGTTGAGCACTGTGGGGAACTGGTCTCATTGCAGACGGTAGATTAGGGTATTTCATAAGGCTCTTTGTTTTTGAAGTGATCCCCTTTGTTTTTACCAGGCAGAAATAGCAGTCTGTTGTGTGATCTTTGGGTTCCCTCCAAATCATTGGAATAACAAATGGCATGTGACGTGAACCGTTTAGCCATCCTGTAAGTAGTCTTACACATGTCACACAACAAATGTGAGGGGCCCAACTCTTGTCCTGATCGCCTACTTTACATCCGAAATAAAGTTCATAGCATTTTTTTACTAATGGTGTAAAGTTACGTTTCTGGGATTTTAAAGTTAGATCACCAAATACATAACCATGGCCGTAACTACCTATGAGGTCACCGAGGTCCGGACCTCGGTAATTATTTCCTAAAAAAAAAAAAGAGACTGAACCGTTCTCCGTGTATGAAACGCATATTACCGCTTTTCTTTTGAAAAGAGGGAGCGTCGAGCGTTTTGTGTTTTGTGTTTAGTGTATAGCTTGGGTTGTGTTTGTAGATGTCATTTTGGTCTGAATTTTGCTCGTCCCGCCGCGCTCGAAAAAAATCTGGACCTCACTAATTTCTAAACCATAGTTACGGCCCTGCACATAACAAAAGGAATTAGGATGATTCAGACAGTTCCGCGGCATTACAAAACATCTATATGAATACAACACTGGTGTAAAATTAACAAGAAGCAACAGACACTAGCTGTTAACACTGTGACATTTACAAGCAGAGACTGACTTGGAGCTGCTCTACACACAGAAACTAGGCTCATGTCTGAACAGGTACAAACATGTTTCAACCTGCACAGTCTGCTGCTCCGACCAAATTTATCCTGCCAGCATTATCAGAACTTTCTCCCCAAAGGAATAAACTGTACTAATTTTAGAGAAAAATTAATACAACATATACAGGGCTATTCAAAATGATTCATCCGATTTCAACTGAGAATACTTCCGTACCTATCAACTGGGCATACACCACATGAAAGAGGAAATCTCCGAGTTTTACAAGATCACCGCGAGAGGGCTCCAAAGTCACGCCGTGGCCTAGCCTAGCAACAAACAGTCAGTGTGAAAATGGCGTCCGCACAGCAGAAGGCGTTTTGTGTGTTGCAGTTTTCGAGCTGTAAATCGGTAGGTCGCCGGATCTTACACCGTGGTGACTTCTTCCTTTGGGGGTACGTTAAGGATACTGTGTACGTGCCACCGTTGCCCACATCTTTGGATGAGCTCCGAACTCGCATTGTTACTGCCGTAGAGTCAGTGACAACGGACATGCTGGAGCGAGTATGGGAGGAATTCGACTATCGTGTCGACGTTGCTCGTGTAAGTCACATAGAGCATTTATGAGGTGAGAGACAAAATTTGGAGTGTTTTTCTTTTGGTTGATGTATCACAAATCACTCTGTATTTGTAACATTAAAAAATATTCTCATTTGAAATCAGGTGAATCATTTTGAATAGCCCTGTACTATATTAATATTAATATATTTTAATATAGTTATATTAATTATAATATATTATTATATTTATTATTTTTATAATGTTTTATATTATAATATTGTTATATACTTATATGTTATTATTTTTTTATCCGGTGATCATGCTAAATGAGGAAAAAATGAACATAGCATCACAAGTAAACTAAACCTGATAGAAAAAATCTGATTTCATATTTAGATTCAGCATGAAAAAGTACACTTAGAACACCCATCAAAACCCTTGTGACAAAATTGTTGTTGACCAGTGTAATCAATTAAAAACACATCTCAGAATGAAAAAAATAACCAGAACAGATCTTGAACACACGGACACGGGGTCAATAAGGGTTTTAAAAGAATTAACTTTAAAGCGAAAAGGAACATCTCTGAAAACATGTGTACCTAGACCGGTGAAAGTTTTCTTACAGTATACGATACGGAAGTTTTAAAATTATTATTAGTTCTACGAATATTTATGTCCAAGAAAGCTAACTGGGCATTCTGCTTCACTTTATAAATTTAATGGTAAGATGTTTGAAGTTTAACTAACTCAAAAATTGGTCAACCTGAGAAGGGTGTTGGAATAAGAAAAAGGTGTCATGTACATATCTATCGTAAAAAACTGGTTTAAAGGAAATGGGGCAGTCATGAAGCCAGCGAGCATCATGAAAAGAACGGAAGGCGTTTGCGAATATATATGGAATAGCAATGGGTGGTGGTCCAGTGGGACCCATCTTAGTAAATGCATTCCTCTGCTACCACGAAAAGAAGTGGCTGGAACAATGCCCTATAGAGTTTAAGCCTATTTTTTATAGAAGATATGTTGATGACACATTTATGCTTTTTGATAGTCAAGATCAGGTAGTCATTTTCAACATATTTGAATTCACAACATGCAAACATCAGGTTTACAGTAGATAAAGAAATTGATGACACGCTAAGTTTTCTTGATATTTCAATATCAAAGAGAAATAATAACTTTCACACTTCGGTATACAGAAAACCTACATACAGTATACAGGATTGGGTACTAATTATTTTAGTTATATTCCCTTTAAATATAAAGTAAATTCAATTAAAATCTTTGGCCACAGAGCATACCATCTCCGCTCGAATTGGCTATCCTTTGATAAAGAAATAAATTATTTATATAAATTTTTTGTAATAACTAATGCTCCCCCCACGTCGCTATTATAAGAATGTCAAACAGTTTTACAAATACTTTTACAAATACAAACACAAATACCAGTCACTGTTCAAGTAAGAACTGACTAAATTTCACAAAGCAACCTAAATGTGAACTCTGTTCCAGGGTAACCAACAGCCCCACACACAATTATGTACTGTATAATATATATTGCCAAAGATAAGGGTCTTGTAGATAACCAACAAAGCTATAATACCAATATTTTTATTTTTAAATATTCAACAATGAAAGCTAGGACAAAATGTTATAGGAATTTGTATAACTATTTGCAAAAGTATTTTTAAAGTATTTCAAAAGTATTTGGAAGTTTTAAATACTTTCCAAAATATTTCAAATACAAACACTTTTGAGTGGAAATCTCCAAATACAAATACTTTCCAAAGGTATTTAAAATACCTTCAAATATAAGTACAAGAGTATTTGACCCCATCCCTGGCAGGAACAAGCCGAGAAGAGAATGTGAAAAATATCGTAAAGCCATAAGAAAAGAGGAGGGTAAATCGTTTGAATTGGTGGAATGCTATTTATGTGGATGGTCGCAAAGATGCAACAATGGTGACAGTTGAAGTGAATGGCAAATATTACAGAAGAACCTGGTAAGATTTAAAATTTTGATCTTTATTTTGCATTTTGTAACAGATATTACTCAAAATATTTATTAAGATGAATTTTGGATATAGAAATTGGAAAATAGATATAAACCCTGAAATATTTAAAAAATTCTCTCTAATTTCTGAATACTATTTCAGGTGATTTCTACCTCTCACATGTGAGTCCAAGTAATGGCAAGGGATTGACTATTGCAACAGATATATACAAGGCCCTCAAAGACACTGAATTACAAACCAAACTTGCCATGATAGGATCTGATGGGACTAATACAATGACCAGTTCAAATGGTGGAGCTATCAGATGCCTGGAAGAACTGCTTGGTAGACCTTTGCAGTGGAGCATTTGCCTACTACACTGTAATGAGCTCCCGCTTCATCACGTCTTTGTTAGAATCCTCAGATTTTATACATCTCAAAGGAAGCCTTCCAAAGTTCTGGTCACACTTGCAGTTTCGTATCTTGGTCTATTTTCCAAGTTGGTTTCAGATCAAGAAGGAGTATCGATGCACAGATGGTGCTAAGAACTTTTATGATATGCTCCAATAGATCCTGAAATTTTTTCACAAGGAAGCCAGGGAGATAGCCCTAAAAATCCTCTACCGAAATGCATACTATGCTCACCCTGAGAATGTATTAATTGCCATGCTTGCTGATTCAGACCCACAAATCCGCAGTTAACAAGGTACTTTTGGTTAGATGATTATCTTTTATTACTTTGTTTAATGAGTGATACTTTAGATTAATCTTGAGTTGATTTGTAATATTTTCTGTAGAAAATTGTACATACTGTATTTACCACAAACTGTCTAAAGAATTTACTAAAAAAAGGCTGAAAATTGCAATTTTTGGCGGAAAATAATATAAATATGGATTTTTTTATGCATTATTGAGCCTGCAGCCCTCTGCAAATGTTTTAATCTGCTTCAGAGGTAAAAAATACATCAAACAGTTTTTAAATTGTCTTTCTATCATGTCCAGAACCCGAGATAAGTCACTGGGTTCAAATTTTGGTCACTCGCACATGCAATTTGTATAAATTGGCTGGTAGCAGTCACAGTTGCAACCACCCAAAATCAGTTTTAAAGTTTAATCCTGGACAAAAGACAACTATCTAGATCCCCTCAATTTTGATCCTGACACTTTTTTTTTCACTCCACCCTATTATTCAAGATCAAGGAGAACTGGATCACACACACTTTGCTATAAACTAATATAATAAATATAAAAATTGGATTGGTTGGATTTCAATTTGATGAAGTTTGTTATGACTGCCAAAAGAGAGAGAGGTTTTAATTTTAGCCATACGAGAAAAAAAATATATAAAAAGTAATGATCTTAAAAAATCGCTACCGTCGATTTTCGAAAGAGGATTTGGGGTAATCCTTTAACACAAAAACACTTTTTTCATTCGAGTCTTGAAGAGTGAATTCGCAGTACCTATGCAAAATAAGGATACAGCAAAACCTAAACTGGTTTATTTGGAATTTATTTACAGTCACTGAAGTTTTCAAGAACCATGGAAAACTTCAAGCAAAGGATGGTAAGTTGTTCCGCCATTCTATTCATAACAACAATACTGAATTTCTTTCTCTAGTGGTAGTACTTTGTTCAAACACAGACTGTCAGAAACTTCCGAAAAAAAATGTATAGTTCCAACTGTCACCCTCACTTCAAATATAACACTTCATAGACTAGATCTTCATACTTACACCCTTCCTTTTTATGATCCCTGGGTGGTGGAGTTGGCCAGGCCACTCAACCTGTTTCTGCTCTGGCTCGATAACCCTCAGGGTATACTCACCCCAATGTAGTGGGGAAATAGCCTCCTGAATGTTACCTTTTATCGGAATTGTTAATGGCAAAACAAGACATTATACTTGGTATAAAACATGAGAAAAACGTAAGGTTATGAAAACTAAAAATTAACTTCATTACAATACTAAATGTAAAGCTGTCGAAGACTGGAAAGCAGAACTTAATACCCGTTTTAAATACTCTTTACTTATCAGAAAATATAAAACTCACTGATTTCGTTCGCCAATTCATAAACTCAGAATCTGGTCCGTAGTCATACAAAAGTTCAGTGTTTTGTGAAATAACATTTTCCTGCTTGACGAACACACACACAGATGGTATTCCTCATTCCTTATTATTTTCTTCGTAAAGCAGTTTGCATCTTTGATACCATCATTTACATAGGCCGCTAAAGATTTGTTGAATTCAGCATCAATACTGGAAATGATGTACAATATACACGGAGTCTCGCTAAGGTATACAACCAATTTTAAATTAGAAAACTGCCAATTTCGAAGTCTGAACAAACACAAAAGTCTACATAAAATCTATATTATATAGCAAACGCATCACCCTTTTTTTTTCCCTAAGAAAAATTCAGTTTTCTACTTTAAACATTTTCATTACAGGCAAATCACTACAGTGGTATATGCCCATTTCCATACACACATACATGCGCATCTCCGCCGAGGCGAGGTATCGACTTTTTCACATCCATATAGGCCTATCTAAAAACTAACTAACCAAACATAGTTTACCTTAACCTTACCAGTGCTGGATTAAAGTCTTTGCAGGCCCTAGGGGCCTAGGCACTCTCATAATCATAGGCCCCCAAGATAGATCTATAGATAAATATTTGCACTGTATACAATGTATAGGTCCCATAATATAATCATAGATCTACAGTATATAATATATCATATATGACTATGATATTTGAAAGATTTAGTTTTCTTGTGGATAGATCTTTGTCCAGTGATGAAGTGGCTTCTAGAGCAAGGGCATTAATAGATACATATCCATCAGATCTCACACATGCATTCACATATGAATTTCTATTGTGCTCACGTATGTACGCAGACAAGAAATTTGTGGCAGAAATGATCAGTGCACAAATAGAGGACAATTGAGAATGAGCTTTTGCAAAAAATGAAATTTGAAGATGTAATCTGTGATTTTGCCACCCAAAAGAGCCACAAAGTTAATGTACATTTTGATAATAAAAACCCACTCTAATAGACAGAGTTTATTTCCACAACAGTTTCGATGCCAACTAGCATCCTCTTCGGGTGGATACAGGGTAGAAACTGTTGTGGAAATAAACTCTGTCTATTAGAGTGGGTTTTTATTATCATATTGTGACTTTTATGTAGAAAAATTGAAGTTTTTTTGCATTTGATGTACATTTACTTCAGTCATATTATATCTTGTAAAGTAATTCCATTAAAGCAAATTATTAAGTTTGATTTAGCAGTTTCCTTTTTGAGTAATCCGAGATTTTTTTTTAGGGCCAAAACTTTTTCGTAGGCCCTAGGCACTGTGGCTATTGTGCTTATTGGATAATCCAGCCCTGAGTTACCTTAGTACCATGTAACCGAGAAGGGAATGATAAGTATTTTGAACGCAATTGCAGGCTCGAAGGGTGTTTTCTGTTAAGTCTTTAAATAGTGAGGCATTCCCTAGCCTAACCTAATCCAATCCAATCAGAACCAAACTTTTTTTCTGACAGTAAAAATGTTTCCAGAATTTTTTAACGTTCCTAGGTACCAATAGTGTTACCTCAGAAAAAATAATTACCTCGCTTTAATTGAACACACACACACTATTATATATATATATATATATATATTTTTTTTTTTTTCATCAGGATTTAGGTCCATTTTAGTCTTATAGATCTGGTGTTACCCTTTATGACGAGATCGTAAAAGTATCTCTAATGATATGCAAAACAAAATCAAAGTTTCCATTTACACATCTCTCAGAACCTGTTTTGTTTTGATTTAAATAAAAAAAACGAGACAATGACCAAATGGAAAAAATTTTCAGCCTTTTTTTTTTTAAAGAAACTACTTCATTATGAAGTGACCTGCTTCCATTTTATTTTTTATTGCTCTAGAGCACCAATTAATTCTCTAAACGAAAGAGACACGATTTTTTTCAGTATCAAGAAAGGTCTCATCATTGGAGTTAATGACTTAGATTTAGTTAACGCTTCCTAAATATTTTAAACACATTCAAAATAATTTTCACAAATGAAAAAAATTGATCAGTGAAAATGGTCTACCCCTCACAAACTATGAAATGAAATATGTTTCTTTACATAACCAAAAAGATGCTCTTACACTTTAAATGTCTGCCCATCAAATAGTTTCCTTCCTTTTTAGCATGGCGCATGCGCATATATACCTATATATATATATATATATATATATATATATATATATATATATATATATACGACTTTGAACCAAACAAAAATCACAGATAAGCAGGTTCATCATCAGGAATTACTGTAGGTCCACTCTCGTCTACATCTGATGTCACTCTTTATGACGAGCTTTCCTTGTTTTAACATATGTTTCTATTAACATTTACATAATATTTAAGTATTAAACATTCATAATTGTTGAGTTTAACACTTCCAGCCTTACAAGGTAACTTTGACGACCTTCCACTAACCAACAATCCTACCAAATTCTCTGGGCCATAATAACCTCGTAAATTATATACAACTCCTTACCAATATGTTTTACGATCATGTTCAAAAAAGTAGATGTAACTAGCTCCTTTCTTTCGCAGCCTCCATTCACCTTCTTCTCATAATATATTCAGCTACAAATGATCCAGCAGGAATTTCTTCTTAAGTGAAAACACCCCTTCCTGATAAAATTCACAAATTTTGCTGTTATCCAAAAGCATATTAACTTCATTAATTCAGAAATGAATAAAATATACAGCATATAAGCTAACTTAGGCTCTGTTTATACGATACGCTATCTTTGAAAATATAAAAGTTAAGCGAGGATAGTCCTATGGGTTTTTTTTATATCTTTTCTTGCCACATTTACCAAGTTTTAGTTTAGAGTAGGGGTACTATAATCTTTCCAGTGCTCAGTAACATTTGCTCTCTCTGATCTCAGTATTACCACAGACTGCTTCCAAGTTTAAGGATAAAAATGAAATAAGCCAAAAATTCCTCAAATTTTGTGGTAGAGGCTACAGAACCTAATTAAATTAGACCCAAACCTTTGTCAACCAACAGCAGTTACGTCATCTTCAAACACACACAGATGCCAGCAAATGTGACAACTCCCTTAAAAGTACTATAAATACAAATTAAAATTAACTTTTTATAACGGGAGTTTAGCAACTTTTATTTTAAATGGAAAAAGGAAATGAAAGGTGAAAGGAAGTGGTGATGTTGGGTGGGGAGGAATAAGGCAGAAAACTGGGTACTACTGAGGTAGAATGGAGATGCAAGATAGGCACTAGTCCAATGATGAAAGTTGAGTGGCACGACCGTGTGAAAGAATATACGAGATGCCAATGAGAGACGTTTGTATAAAAAGTTCGAGCGAAAGTAACAATAACTGGTATTAACACCATATGGTACCCATTGGAGAGGTATGGAAGAAAAGGAGGAGTTCTGGAACATGTTG
>JAJOZX010018598.1:0-43160 GCA_023014485.1 Bathynomus jamesi | reverse complement strand
TAACATGTTTATTTAAAGAAGGCATGTTTATTTAAAGAAGGTGCTGAAAGTTGCGACCGGTAGCATCAATGCATGTCCGACAGCGTCGAAGCATTGACCGACGTACACGTCGAAAGATTCCCGGCATTTCGGGAACAGTTCCAGCGGCGACAGCGATTCTTGCTACGAGGTCTTCTTCTGAGTAAATGGGAGTCTCGTACACGAGGTTCTTCATGTGTCCCCACAGGAAGAAATCGAGGCATGTTAAATCGGGCGATCTCGGTGGCCAGGCTACGGGCCCACCCCGGCCTATCCATCGGTCCCCAAAAGTGGCGTTCAGATAATCCCGCACATCGTTGCTGGAGTGTGCTGGGGCCCCGTCGTGTTGAAACCACATTCGTCTACGCATAGCCACGAGAACATCTTCCAGCAGTTCCGGTAACGTTTCTTCAAGAAATATCCGATAAACCCGCCCGTCGAGTCTGGCAGGCAGCAGGTACGGCCCAATCAACTTGCCATGGACGATACCCGCCCAAACATTGACGGCGAACCGTTCTTGATGAGCATGCACCCGTGTAGTATGTGGATTTGCGTGTGCCCACACGTGAGAATTGTGCATGTTAAACACACCCTCACGTGTGAAACAGGCCTCATCTGAGAACAGCACATAAGCCGGAAAATTAGGCTGCACCGCTGTCTGCTGCAGAAACCAGCGTGCGAATTCCACACGAAGAGGGTAATCCCGAGGTTGTAATGCCTGGACTCTCTGACGATGAAACGGATGTAACTGCTGCTCGTGCAACACTCTCCAGACCAGGTCGTGGTTCACACCGAGGATACGTGCAACACCTCGCGTGCTTGCGCTTGGATTGTCCTCAAATCGCCGTAGGATTTCTTCTTCTATGTCAGGAGTGCGCACGTTTCTCTCCCGACCAGTGTCATGCATGTTTGCATGGAATGTTCCAGTTTCTCGCAGTCGCCGATGCAAATGCGCAAACGTTTGGGGTTTGGCACACGTCTGTTTGGGAAGCGCTGTCGGTACAACCTCACAGCAGCTCTTCCGTTTCCATTGGCAGCCCCATACACCATATGCATGTCAGCCATCTCAGCAGTCGTGAAGCGCTCCACGTTACGCATACTACGTCCGATTTAAGAATGCCCGCGGCAAGCGCGAGTCTAGCCCACTTCACCTTTTAGCCAATTGCAGCGGCGCACTCTCGCGCCGAATGGTGACGTCAGCGGACATACACTTATAGACGAAAAGGGTTTGTCTTGGTGTTGCTTATCCCCCATTACAATTTGTACAGAAAGTTTTCAAACACCCTGTGTGTATATATATATATATATATATATATATATATATATATATATATACCGGGTGCGGCAAAAATAACGCCCTTTTTAGTTTATTCTCTTTTATTGAAGGAAATAAATCAATTACAGCATTTTAAGAGAAATAATAAGGTTTTTAAAAAAATACAGCATTTTAAGAAAAATAATAAGTACTTTCTCAGTAAAAACTAAAATATAACTGGAATTTAATTAATTTTGTGGTTGGCTCAATACACCTTAAAAAAATGTACTCTACATACAGTATTTACTAACATAATGATCATGTTCAAAATGCTCCCCTTGGTGTTCAATACAACACTGAACCCTACCAGCAACACTTCTACAAACCTTTTGACACATTTCTACGTTAATTGTAGTAAATTTTTCACGAATTGTTTGTCTTAATTCAGGAAGTGTTTTCGGTTTGACCTTGTAAACAAGATCTTTCAGTACACCCCACAAGAAAAAGTCAGGTGGTGTTAGGTCTGGCGATCGTGCTGGCCACTCAATTGCTCCACGTCGTCCTATCCACCTCCCTTCGAAATTTAAATTTAACCATTCCCTAACGAGTAACCCATAGTGGGGTGGCGCACCATCCTGTTGAAAGTAAATTCCATTCTGATTTCTAACTCTCGGCCAGAATTCAGTTTGCAGCATTTGTAAATAATTATCTTGATTAACAGTACTATCAAAGAATATCGGGCCTATTATTCCCATGGAAGAGATGACTGCCCAAACTGTCACTCCTGGTAGGTTAACGTCTTTTTCCAAGATAACATGTGGGTTAACATCGCTCCAGTACACACAATTATGGCGATTGATATGCCCGTTCAATTTGAATGTTGCCTCATCTGACCACCATATCTTATCAAGAAGGGTCTCATCTTCATTGACTTTATTCAGGAAATTTTCACAAAACTCTAATCGTCTATCTGCATTTCCATCATGCAAGCTCTGTAACACGCGAGGGATGTAAGGCTTCATCTTGTTCTTTAAGAGTCTACGGACACTTCTGTAACTGATACCCAACTCTGTAGAAAGACGTCTACTGGATTTTTGAGGAGTGTGCAACAATGATTCTCTCAATTCATCGGACTTTTCTAAGGTTGTTGCTGAAACTGGCCTCCCTGATCTTGTGGCATCACTTACGCTTCCGGTTCTTTCAAATTTCCTAATTAGACTTGTGATATTGCGGCTCTGCACTTGTCGAATGTTAAATTCTTCTGATAACAAACGAGCGGCTTTAGCTCCATTGTTATTGTTTTGGTAATAATGTTTAACTGCTTTCACTCTTTGTTCTCTCGTCAATCGCAAGGCCATATTTATTCAGAATTTCTGTAAAAATAAAAGAAACAAAATGATACAATATAAAACTAAAAAATTATACTGTATAAAACTATAAAGATACAATTATTAAAAGGGTGTTACTTTTGCCGCACCCGGTATATATATATCTTCGTTCGCATGCTGTCTTATTTCTTTATTGACGGTTCTCTGATTTCAAATTCCAACCTCAACTCTCTTTCTCTCTCTCTCTCTCTCTCGGTCGAATACAAGATCGAAAAACAAAGCGTTTCTTCACGAATGGGGATATCTGACACGCCCTGGCTTAACCCGCCAGTTGACTTAGAAGGCCTAACCAGCCATTTGGTATAATTAAATAATAATAACATTTATACTATATACAACCAAAAGAATTAAATAAAACACGACCACATCACTCTTTATTTAGACAAATTACTGGATCCAATTTCACGAAATATATTGAAAATAAATATACATTCCTAGACAAGCGGAGGAATATATGCAGCCCAACCATACAAAACATCACTCGGATTTGTCCTGAAAAAGAAAAAATAAACAACAACAATCGAATAAGCAGTTCGAATTTGACCCAGTATAAATTAGTGTCTTTAACGAATATTTTTCGACTTTAAGCCATACAAAACATCACGCGGAGTTGTCCTGAAAATGAAAAAAAGAAAAATAAACAACAACAATCAGCACACCTATAAAAAATATAAAATTTTGCTGCTATATATATATATAATATACATATATATATATATATACACAGGGCTATTCAAAATGATTCATCTGATTTCAACTGAGAATACTTCCGTACCTATCAACCGTGCATCAACTGGGCATACACCACATGAAAGAAGAAATCTCCGAGTTTTACAAGATCACCTCGAGAGGGCTCCAAAGTCAAGCCGTGGCCTAGCCTAGCAACAAACAGTCAGTGTGAAAATGGCGTCCGCACAGCAGAAGGCGTTTTGTGTGTTTCAGTTTTCGAGCTGTAAATCGGTTGCCGGATCTTACACCGTGCGACTTCTTCCTTTGGGGGTACGTTAAGGATACTGTGTACGTGCCACCGTTGCCCACATCTTTGGATGAGCTCCGAACTCGCATTGTTACTGCCGTAGAGTCAGTGACAACGGACATGCTGAAGCGAGTATGGGAGGAATTCGACTATCGTGTCGACGTTGCTCGTGTAACTAGGGGAAGTCACATAGAGCATTTATGAGGTGAAAGACAAAATTTGGACAGTTTTTCTTTTGGTTGATGTATCACAAATCACTCTGTATTTGTAACATTAAAAAATATTCTCATTTGAAATCAGGTGAATCATTTTCAATAGCCCTGTATATATACACACACATTTTTTATTACCTAAACAGTTTCACCATACGCTCAAACTTTTCCATATAAAAAATCAACGCGAGAAGGAAACGACTCTCGAATTCCGACTCTAATTTTGACTCACATTCTCGACTCAACTCTCGAATTCCTGCTCAGATAAAATTTGAGTCAAAGCGGTTAGGAAATCTAGGCTCCAACGAAAAAAAATGTGTATATATATAAATATTTATATTAATCTTCGTTCTGAAAATTTCGGAGTTTGTCGGAAGTGATAGATAATTTCGAATTAAAATCCAATAAATAATCTTCTTTTCGCAGAGTTATCTCGAGACCATAAAGATTAAAACTTCATCAACAAATGATTCATCGTTTAGTGTTTATCTCTGCTAATCGTTGCTTTTCTACAAAAAAAATTAATTGCTGGGTTATAAACGGATCTCCATTCTGAACTCCCCCCTCTCTCTCTCTCTCTCTCTCTCTCTCTCTCTCTCTCACTGTCCCATTTATGCACCTACTGACCAAAGCTTTTCTTATCTTTCTACAACAAAAATTTAATTACATGCCATAAACGATCTTCTATTCTGAACTTTTCCCATATATATATATATATATATATATATATATATATATATATATATTATATATATAATATATATATACACACACACATATGTTGTTTTATTTCTTTATTAGCGTACTTAACACCTCAGTTCATCTGTTTTTTATCTATTCTAGCTGCTCAAATATCATTCACTTTCAAAGTACCATAAACCATAGGCAGCATTTTTCTCAATCATACGCGAATTGAAGTTCTTAGAAGCACCCTAAACGTGCTTCGCGGGTGAAGGTCACATTCCAACCTCAACTCTCTCTCTCTCGAATACAAGATCAAAATAACAAAGCGTCTCCCCACGAATGGTGACATCTGACACATGCCATAAAACTTTACAACTATGAGGTTCGTCGGTCAATTCATGGGCAATGGCATCATTTATTTCAACTCTCTCTAGCACAAAACTTTGTTTCCCATAGATTATTATTATTATTAAAGAAAAAAAGAAAAATGCTCTATTCTAAATAGCGCATCCGATGTTTTATGCAATACAATTAACACATATGCCGTAAGAGTTTTATAGAAAATTGTAACAATAACTTCTTTTCGTTGTAATGGACATCCACTCTCTGTTCCTGGAAGTTTGGTTAAATTTTATATAAATAGCAGAAGCCCTAGCTTCGGTTTAATTAACATCACACACACACACACACACACATATATATATATATATATATATATAATATATATATATATATATATATTCCAAATGGGGCATAACTAAGTGTTTGATGGATTGAGACAGATTCATCAGTGCTCTCTAAAAATTAAATTACATAAAACAGAATGATGGAAAATTAAGGAATGAAGGATGAAGGCCATGGATGAAATGAAGAGATAAATGTGAAAAGCAAATAATGAGGGTTAAAAAAATTACAAAAGAAGAAGGAAGTCAGTCTCTTCAACAAACGAAAAACCTGCACTACGGCGGGTATGAAGCTTTGGATGATAACTCTCGACCTTTATTTTGACTCTCTTCTCTTTTTATTTGGGGGAGGGGCGTTTTGCGGTATTCACCCTTGGCCCCTCCGTCGTGTATAAAAAAAATAATATAATTTTAATGTTAATGATTTTAATATGATTTCACTGGTAAAAATCACAATTATCTGTAAAAATCTGAAAACACTACAGAAATTAGTACAAAAAGTGCGCAACTATATAAGCAGAAACAATTCCCTCCATCATTTCTCCCTCCACCTTTTTAAAGGAAGAGTAATTTACACGTCGTCTACCATCACTTGGTCTCGAACCCAGGTGGAGGAACGACTCAACCAAACCATGCCTAGTGGCGGGGCACCAGCTTGACCTTCATGTGAAAAGAGACTAACAAGTGCTATTTGTTCTTCATCACGTGTTTATATATATAAAGGGTGATCCAGAGAAATGGGACCCAAAAGAAACCCCTGTAACTCTTAAAGTATAAGTCCTTTTATAAAATCATACGCATCATTCGAGAGAGGATAGTTACAAGTTTGTACAGGATTGTATAGGTTTTGACAATACAAGACAAGATAAGATACAAAACAAAATAAAAGTGTTAGTTAAAACTAACCCTTCAAGATGACTGCATGGACTGTGGAACAGCTGCGTTTCATAACTGAGCAATATTATGAGCATGGAAGAAGTGTAGTTTCAGCTCAAAGATCTTTCAAGACAAATTTTCAGATGTCAAAATCACCTTCTAAGAGCTGAAACTACACTTCTTCCATGCTCATAATATTGCTTAGTTATGAAACGCAGCTGTTCCACAGTCCATGCAGTCATCTTGAAGGGTTAGTTTTAACTAACACTTTGTTTTGTATCTTATCTTGTCTTGTATTGTCAAAACCTATACAATCCTGTACAAACTTGTAACTATCCTCTTTCGAATGATGCGTATGATTTTATAAAAGGACTTATACTTTAAGAGTGAGACATCCTGGGTATTCCCGCTCTGCTATCTCGGGAAAACATACCGATGGTACCTGCGCCCTTTCCTTCTCGTCTCACGTAAAATAGCGTGGATGCGAAGTCAATTTAATGTAAAATATATTTACTCTGTTTTCTATAAAAATTAACAGTCGCTCTCCGCCACACATGACTGCTTGGTGTAGGACGGAATGTTATCTTGCATCGCTTTTGACACTCAATTTGAACCTTAAACAATTGAGACTGAACAGGTAAAAATGGATGTGTTCTTTTAACTACCGATTGAAAATGATAAAAAAAGTACTTCATATAATTTGATGGAAGTCTTAAGCAAGGAGTTGAAATGTTCTTGAAATTAATGGATAAATTACATGAAGCATGGGACTCTGAAATGAAGTTAATTGCTTTTGAATTAAACAATGAGTGAAATTATTAATAAAGTGTTTTAATAATTCTTTTGGCAGTGAAATTATTAAATGAAATTCTCTGGGATGTGAAGTTCTTTTGAAGTTTTTGTACAAATAAATGAAGTGCTAATGAAAATTACATGAATAAGGACTTTGGATAAATTTTCAATAGATTCTGGATGCGATAAAAAGTATTTCAAGATTATTTGATGGAAATCTTAAGCAAGGAGTTGAAATGTTGTTCTTGAAATTAATGGATAAATTACATGAAGCATGGGACTCTGAAATGAAGTTAATTGCTTTTGAATTAAACAATGAGTGAAATTATTAATAAAGTGTTTTAATTCTTTTGGCAGTGAAGTTATTAAATGAAATTCTTTGGGATGTGAAATTCTTTTTGTTTTATTAAACAAATGTTTTTAAATTAAACGAGTTGATTTTCAGTCCTGGTGTATGATTCTTCAGGAGCAAGATGCACCGCAAGTTTTGTTTCCTCCCCAAGATAGCACAACTTTACCTGTATCAATCGTAATGACATTCCTACGTTCTCAGTCTTTCTTTAAAAAAACTGGAGCCAATTTAGTTCTCCCCTCCTCGTAACTGTATCATTTAGTTTTATCACCATTATTATTACTATAATTATTATTATTATTATTATTATTATTATTATTATTATTTATTACTCTTAAATAGTATTTTCATACCATATCATTTTATTTTTTATTTATACCCCTTATATGATTCCCCTTTTTTTATTTTACATATATATATGGGCGAGTCCAAAGTATGCGGAAAAATGTTCCTGTGCAAACACGTTGTTTTTTTTTCAAAACAAAACGAGATTAATCATGTCTTCGGAAGTTGATGATGATATCTGACAGGTTATTTCATTAATTCACTTGTCATTGTTTTGAGGGTGCCTTTAAAAAGAACGTCATTTTTCACCCCATGGAAACCAGCGATTTTGAGTTGAGGGCCATCATCAAATTCTTGTTTAAACTCGAGTGGACAGCTTCGCAAATCAGTGAAGCTTTGCAAAGGGTTTATGGAGATGCTGCCCCAAAGAAAACAGCAGTTTATAAATGGATTACCGTTTTCGAAATGGTAGAGAAGACCTGCAAGATGATCCAAGGGAGGGAAGACCGTCAACCTCGACAAATGAAGAAATGGTAGCCAAAGTGCAGAAATTCGTGGAAGAAGACCGTAGAGTTACAACTGATCAGGTAGCTACTGCAATGGGCATCTCACATGGCTCGGCATCTTCGATTTTAAGCGAACATCTCGGCCTCAGCAAGCTTTCGGCGCGATGGGTCCCAAAAGCGTTGCGCCCAGACCAGCTGGTTCAAAGAGCTGATCTTTCGATGGCTTCTTTAAACAAGATCGAAGCTAACGAAGACGAATTTATGGATCGACTCATAACCGCGATGAGACGTGGATCTACCAATACGATCCTGAAAGTAAGGTACAGTCCAAGCAGTGGCTTCCCCGCGGATCTTCTGGACCAGTCAAATTCAAATCGGAGAGGTCGGCGCAAAAGGTGATGGCCACAGTTTTTTGGGACTCGAAAGGGGTGATTTTGGTAGACTATCTTGAAGGACAAAGGACTATCACGGGAGCATACTACGTAGGAGTTTTAACAAAATTGAAAGAAGCATTGGTGAAAAAACGACCTGGAAAGTTGCACCGAGGGGTCCTTTTTCATCACGACAACGCTCCAGCGCATTCTTCGAAGGTTGTCAGGGCTGTCCTACGAGAATTTCGATGGGAATCTTACCACATCCCCCTACAGCCCGATCTCGCCCCATCTGACTTCTTTTTGTTCCCAAAACTGAAAAACCATCTCAAAGGAGCCCGATTTAGAAGTATGGACGAAGCAAAAATAGCCGTTTCAGATTGGTTCAAAACGAGAGGTGAAGGGTTCTTCAGGGAGGGGTTAAATGGATGGAAACACCGCCTTCAAAAGTGCATGAACTTAGAGGGGAACTATGTTGAAAAATAATTGCTTTACGTTCATATGTTTTCACTAATAAAGGATTCTTTGTTTTTTTACGCGTACTTTTGACTCCCCCGTGTATGTACTCTTTCATATATTTTTCTTGGTTAGGCTTGGTGTTATGGCTTGGTGTAGATAGATTAGGTTAGGTTAGGCTTAGTGTTATGGCTTGGTGTAGAGCGAGTTGTTCTCTTGATAGATAGATAGATTAGGTTAGGCTTAGTGCTATGACTTGGTGTAGCAGCGAGTTGTTCTCTTGATAGATAGATTAGGTTAGGCTTAGTGTTATGGCTTGATGTAGGAGCGAGTTGTTCTCTTGATAGATAGATAGATGGACCTTTCTTAAACTCTTTGGTGCTCGGGAAAGAAGGTGCGCGCCGACGTAGTGCAGGTTTTTTGTATGTTGTACTAACACTTCGAATTATATTTTAGTCTATTTCATTCATGCGGCTAATATTTTCCTGTTATGGCTTGGTGTAGGAGCGGTTGTTCTCTTGATAGGTAGATGGACAGGTTAAAATGCTAGGTTAGTTTAGGCTAGGTTAGGCTTGGTGTTATGGTGGTACCGCTACGCTGGGTTAGGATTTATTATACCCGGTTAGGCTGCGTTAGGTTATATTATGTCCCGTTAGGCTACGCATAGGTTAGGTTAGGTTAGGCTCGGTTAGGTGACCCCGTCTCTAGGCCTGGCTTGATGAAGGAGTGAGCTACTCTCTTACACTCTTCGCCTGGCTTGTTGGAGGAGCGAGCTGCATTCTTACACGTTTTTTTTTTCATACTCCAGCACCTGTAATTTATATAATTCTTATGTTAGGCCTTGTTTAGAATACTATCGCATTTATTTCCGCGGGTAAATAGATACAGTCACGGCAAATAGAAGTGGGACCTTTCCATATAGAATTGGCTTACTTTGAAAATATGACAAATGAGCAGTTTAACACTTACATTAATATTTATTTATGTTGGCCTTGGCCTTGATGACCATCTGGAGACGTTTCGGCATGCTATCACTCAGTTTTTGAAAATAATCCAAGGTCATGTTCTTAATCCACAACGACTTGATCTCGCGCTGCAGACTATCGAGTGATGTGTGTCGATGTTTGAAAGCTTCTGCTTCATGACAGTCCAGCAGTTCTCGATGGGATTCAGGTCAGGGCTATTTCCTGGCCACTTCAGCACGTTAATATTATTGTTAGCAAGCCACTTTGACACTTTTTTCGCCTATGATAAGGCGCATTGTCGTGCATGAAAACACTGGCGCCGTGTATTTCGTAAAAATTAAGCAGATGGTCCTCTAAAACAGTAATATACCTGTCCTGCATTCATGGTAGTGTTTTTGGGCAAGAAATACAGACCACCGCGCCCATGAGAACCACTGAAACAACCCCAAACCATCACTGATGTCGGGTGCTTGACGGTGCAAATGGTGTACAAAGGGTGGTATTGGCTAACATTGGGGGTCGTCTCACCCTACCAGCACGACTTGGAATACACTGAAAGGTGCTTTCATCCGACCACATGACCTTCCTCCAAAGCTCAGGGGTCCAATCCTTATACGTCTTAGCAAAAGTAAGCCGTTGCTCCCGCATGCGTTTGGTCAGGAGTGGCTTCCGTGCGCGCTTCTGCTGGGAAGTTGAAGATCCTTCTGGAGTCGATGACGTATGCAGCGTAAGAACACAGTTCTGTAGCAATTTTGGTTGACTTCCTTTAAGCTGGGAGGCGGTCATTTGTGGGTTATTGATAACTTCTCGTCGCAGAAGGTTATCTGTGGACTTTGTCGTCTTCCTAGGGCGACCACGTAAGGTTTGTAGGCAGGAACACGTTTGGTGGTAGGCCCACAGCCGCAGCAAGCAAGCGCATAATGGTGGATTTCCCCCGGCCGCTACGACGACAATTTCCTTGATGGGGACTCTCTCTTGCCTCCAAGCAATAATACGTGCTTTCTCCTCTTTAGAAAGATTGGTAGCACCCATATTCACTGTATGAATAAAAATTATAACGTCACAAAGCACAAGCTCCGTAATCCTGTGCACTTAGGTTGGAGCGGTAAAGGCAGTAACATTCCCCACAACTGCTACATGCACACTGAGAGCCGTTGATTTATCCCATACTCACGCTCTGCTTCCTGGCAGTTGCCAGACACCGCAAGATTATTTCGTCACTCGTATGAGACCACTCTGGCAAATTAAACTGGGGCAGCTTGACAATAGAGTTTATATGGAAAGGTCCCAGTTCTATTTGCCGTGACTGTATTTTGTAACTCATCAAGAAATCCCTGCTTGTGTTTGATTCCGGTTTCTATGAGCATATATGTGTAAACAACGGAGGGGTAGAGAGGTTCTCTCACAGACAAACCAAAAAAAACTGAATTTGAAAAGTCAAAAACCAACAAATTGCAACTCAACAGCAAGATACAATGGAATTTACAGAAAGGACGTCAATTTGTGTCCCCGTATTGTACACCCTGCTATATCACTTCGTGTGATCAGTCGCACGTGACTTACTTATTTTTTCTTTATTTTCTCCCACATCATATTACGATTAAGATTTTATGAAGCTTTTGATAAATGACTTTATTTTTACTTTAAACAAAACCTTGCATAATTTCATTCACTAGGTAAATATTAACCATGAGTATTTAAATCTGACATTTCTCACGTCAGATGATGTAGTGACGCAGCAAGGACTAACAATTAAATTTCGATTTCGGTGCTGGTAAATATAAAAATAGAATGTGTATATATATATATCCGGCTATACATTGCATCTCAGCGATATAGGGTTTGGTGGAGGAGCGAGAAACATCTGTTTTATTTTAATAAGAGCCCAGTAAAGCCTAAAGCTTGAGGGCCAAATTGAATGAAATAATGGTCAAGCTTCACAATTATTTATGTCATTGTAAATTGTAAAACCAATTATTTATTTTACTATTAATAAAGGTAAATTTTTAGACGGGGGGTTATAATATCAGCGTTTGACATTCCATTTGAATCTTAAACAACAATTAGGCTAGGTTAGGTATATTATGTCCCGAGAGAGAGAGAGAGAGAGAGAGAGAGAGAGGAGAGAGAGAGAGATAGAGAGAGAGAGAGAGTTCTGTTTGGAAATAATCAATATTGTTTCATCAATATTTATGGAACTATTTGCGCATATGCTTATACATCGCAGGATGATTAAATTAGAAATACTGAAGCTTGAAAATGTCGCAAATTAACGTACTTAAATTCTCGTCGAGACGAAGCACTGAACATTTTTATTCATTCCGACGGGCATTTCTTGTGATAAGCAGTGCATGATAGGACTCTTAGTTGGCAGGCAAAACCCGCAGGCAATTACGAACATGATCTTTTGAAACACTGGAGGCATCTGTGTTATGAATTTGATCCCATTTTTATGAGGGATTTAGTGACATTGGGGATTAAACTGGAAATCTGGGAAGGTCTTATCGTTTATGGTATCGAGAAAATATATATATATATATATATATATATAGTATATATCTTATATATATATATATATATATATATATAGGGTGTTTGAAAACTTTCTGTACAAATTGGTAATGGGGGATAGGCCAACACCAAGACAAACCCTTTTCGTCTATAGTGTATGTCCGCTGACGTCACCATTCCGGCGCGAGAGGGCGCCGCTGCAATTGGCTAAAAGGTGAAGTGGGCTAGACTCGCGCTTGCCGCGGGCATTCTTAAATCGGACGTAGTACGCGTACATGGAGCGCTTCACGACTGCTGAGATGCTGACATGCATATGGTGTATGGGGCTGCCAATGGAAACGGAAGAGCTGCTGTGGAGGTTGTACGACAGCGCTTCCCAAACAGACGTTTGCCAAACCACCAAACGTTTGCGCATTTGCATCGGCGACTGCGAAACTGGAACATTCCATGCAACATGCATGACACTGGGTCGGGAGAGAACGTGCGCACTCCTGACATCGAAGAAGAAATCCTACGGCGATTTGAGGACATCCAGCGCAAGCACGCGAGGTGTGCACGTATCCTCGGTGTGAACCACGACCTGGTCTGGAGTGTTGCACGAGCAGCATTACATCCGTTTCATCGTCAGAGAGTCCAGGCATTACAACCTCGGGATTACCCTCCTTCGTGTGGAATTCGCACGCTGGTTTCTGCAGCAGACAGCGGTGCAGCCTAATTTTCCGGCTTATGTGCTGTTCTCAGATGAGGCCTGTTTCACACGTGAGGGTGTTTTAACATGCACATTCTCACGTGTGGGCGGCACGCAAATCCACATGCTACCACGTGTGCATGCTCATCAAGAACGGTTCGCCGTCAATGTTTGGGCGGGTATCGTCCATGGCAAGTTGATTGGGCCGTACCTGCTGCCTGCCCGACTCGACGGGCGGGTTTATCGGATATTTCTTGAAGAAACGTTGCCGGAACTGCTGGAAGATGTTCCCGTAATATTCGTAACGAATGTGGTTTCAACACGACGGGCCCCAGCACACTCGCCAGCAACGATGCGATGTGCGGGATTATCTGAACGCCACTTTTGGGGACCGATGGATAGGCCGGGGTGGCCGTAGCCTGGCCACCGAGATCGCCCGATTAACATGCCTCGATTTCTTCCTGTGGGGACACGAAGAACTCGTGTACGAGACTCCCATTTACTCAAGAAGACCTCGTAGCAAGAATCGCTGTCGCCGCTGGAACTGTTTCCGAAATGCCGGGAATCTTTCGACGTGTACGTCGGTCAATGCTTCGACGCTGTCGGGCATGCATTGATGCTACCGGTCGCAACTTTCAGCACCTTCTTTAAATAAACATGCCTTCTTTAAATAAACATGTTACGCGTACTACGTCCGATTTAAGATGCCCGCGGCAAGCGCGAGTCTAGCCCCTTTCACCTTTTAGCCAATTGCAGCGGCGCCCTCTCGCGCCGAATGGTGACGTCAGCGGACATACACTTATAGACGAAAGGGTTTGTCTTGGTGTTGCCTATCCCCCATTACAATTTGTACAGAAAGTTTTCAAACACCCTGTATATATATATATTATATATCGGCTTCTGCGTTCACGTAAAATATATAATTTTAAAAATTGTGGAAGGAACCACGCATGGTGTTTCATTGATTGTAAAACACGTGTAAACAAATTTTATTTTTAATGAATAAAGCTTTAAAAGGCGTATATATAATTTTATATATATATAGTATAATATATTTATACACAGTACACACAGTAACATCAACTTGTTAATTCATGCATGACGAGAGCTTTACATTCCAATTTTCAGAACGAAGTTTAATATAATTGTGCATTATATATATATATATATATATATATATATATATATATATATATATTAGGGGGAGGACAAGACTTTTGTACAGAGACAGCACTGAATGGGAGTGAATAAACTGTTAAGCCAGTACAAAACACACCTAAACTGGTAGAAGCTGTTTTAGAAAGAGAGTATTTTATATGTGATTTTTCCAGGAAGATCACGAGAAAAGGAAACACCAAGAATGTTAAGAGAAGAGGAAGGATTGGGTTGTGTGTTGTTGAAGGTAGGGGTAGTCGTGTGGAAGATTGTGACGATAGACAGATGGTGAACTGAGTTTTTGGGACATTGAAAGCCACAAGATGTTCTCTGTCCCAATTAGAGTAGTACAAAGATCAGAGGTCAGGTGCGCCACAGCCGTCTCACGCGGACCATGGAGTGACTGCTGAGAGGGACCAATTTGTGATGGGTGGAGAAGTGATGGGTTGGAATCATTCGCATAGGATTGTGGATGGACAGGAAGTGCGACTTGAAAGACCATTGATAAATAAGGGAGAGTGGGTGACAGATGGAACCCTGAGGAACACCACTATTAATAGCTTTAGAAGAACTGTGGCCATCTACAACTGCAGTTATGATCGGTCAGAAAGGAATTAGAGATGAGGCACAGAGAGAAGGATAGAAACCGAAGTAGGGGATTTGGACATTAAGGATTTGTGCCAGACTCTATCAAAAGCTTTTGATATGCTTAGCACAACAGCAAAGATTGCACCGAATCCAGAAAGGAGGATGACCAAGAGTCAGAGAGATATGCAGAAAATCGCCAGTAGTGCATCCCTTGCGGAACCCTACTGACTATCTGAAAGAAGATTGTGAGAAGAAGAGGTTTTAAGAATCTTATTAAGTATATGTTGAAAAACTTTCGAAAGGTAAGAATCAAAGCAATTGGACGATAATTGGAGGGTTGAGAGCGGTTACCCTTCTTTGGGACGGCTGAACGAAAGCGAACTTCCCATGGAAGGAAAAAAAACAAAGGCGAAAGAGTTTGCCTAGGCAGGGTGTCAGCACTGACACGCCGTTCTTGAGGACAACAGGAGGGACCCCATTAGATCGTACACCCCTAGCATTAAGCCCAGATAGATCAGAAAAACATCTTTGGAAGATATTGTAATTTCAAACATAACTGAGTTAGAGGAGAGATATGGAGGAACAGCACTGGAATCATTCAATGCTGAGTTGAAGGCGAAAGTTTGAGCGAAGAGTTTAATTTTATCAGAGAAGAGACGGCAACTGAGCCTTCAGATAGAAAAGAGAAGGGAAAGAAGAAGACGAAGTAAAGTTGATGGGGGGTTTTTGGCTGGATGCCTGAAAGAGCGAGAAATTAGAATCAGATAGATTTTCACATTTTTGTCTGATGTAGGAATTTTTGGCGAGTCAAAGAACAGATTTTCTATCAACACATGACATTTCAGTGTCAATATCATTAACTATTAAAATAATTACTGGACTAAATGCTCACCCAGAAATTTTTTATTAAACGTGAAATTTATAGATGAACTTAATATTTCCATACATTATTTTTTTGGCAAACTTTTTCCGCGACTGTACTTTCTTGTTTATAATACTTGTTGAGGAAAATCCTTTGAATCCTCCCCCCACTTCAACATCCGATAAAAATACATAATTACTAAAATGAACTCATTTATAGGATAAACGAGTGAAACATGGTACTGACATATATATTTATATGCTAAAGCCGTCCTAAAGTAGATGTCAAACAGCAATGTATATTCCTGTTTTTTGGATGCATCAAAAGCATTTGATAGAGTTAACCATCACAAACTTTTCAAGAAACTCTTGTGTCGAGGGTACCTAAATATATACTTAGGATACTTGCATTCTGGTATACAGAGCAGACCATGTTTGTAAGATGGAAAAGCACTGTATTACCAGGTTTTAAATTGAATGCATAATCGTCCTTCGTATTACGAAATGAAGTAGAGAACATTTTGTCATATCCTCTTCTCTCAATTCATGAAAGAATTATCGTACGTATACGATAATTGGGCTTCCTGTACGATATACGAAGTCATGTCTACGATAATATGATATTTCCAGCCTTTATACATAATTTTCACAGTGTCGTCATTTTTTATTACAAACTCTGAAATATGTTAATGAAGAAATGAACTGTAGAAAACGCGATAATCCTGAATATTTTATGTTTAATTATGATACGATGTGGTAGCGAGCGCCACACCCTCAATCAACCAACATTGTATCTGAACATATTCCCAGTAATGTATTTTTGGAAAAGTTTTCTGGTCGTTTCAGCGGAGAGGTTGGTTTTCGTCATCAGTAATTAATAACATAACGTAAGTTTATTTAAAAGTTTATTATGTATTATTCATATGAAGGAAATGGTAAATAATGTATAATTTACCAATTCAGAATTGGATGTACGATAATTCGGATGAAAGTCGATAATATTTGCATGTAATGTACGATAATTTAGTCCTGGTCACTGGTCCTTCTTCTCTCCTCGTTGGGAAACTTCAGTATGTCGGTTCTTTCGTTGTATGTAATGTTGTTGATTGTGCTCTCTCTGATAACGTTAATGCGTTCTCTTTATTATTATTATTATTATTATTATTATTATTTTATATGATAACTGTCTCGCAGTTAAGTGTTGGAACAACAATTGGTTGTATCATATACATTATACAGTATATCCTGTTTTTGCAACATATATATATATATATATATATATATATATGTACTAAAATCACAAAATAACACGTGACCTTATTAATAAGCAAACCCACAAGGAAAAGGAAACACAAAGTCCGAGCGCTTTCGTGATAATGTGAATATATCACGAAAGCGCTCGGACTTTGTGTTTCCTTTTCCTTGTGGTTGTTTGCTTATATATATATATATGATACAACTCAGAATGGTCCGCTGAGAAACTTTTATGTTACACACAGACCGTGCATGGAACAAGGAACTCTTCGGGAAGAATTAAATCCATTGTACAGGCCGAATAAGTAATGGTAAATGACAAATACTATAATTTTCTTTTTCATGATGGAAATCCAACGTGGGCAACTGGTTACTAACAAAGAGGCCCCAAATATAGCTTCCTCAACAGCTGTATGCTAAACAGATAGGGCCCAGCTTTGGGACAGAGTATAGGGTTTAAACTTCCCAGACTGCTACATTCAGAACCTCAATATATGCAAGGAACTATTTGCATTTACATCGGATCGAATACATCAAAGAAAAAAGGGGTAACTATTGTATTTTTAGCCAAAAAACAAAACTTAAATCTCAACCGAAAATTTGAGGGTCCACTATTCAAGGCACTTAACATATTCGTTTAATGTAACAATATTTTGCTTTTCTTATGCAGGAAAGAGGGCCAAGGGCGAATGCCCGCAAAAACGCCCCCCACCTTCTCCCAGAGAAGAAGAAAGGAGTCAAAATCAAGGTCCAGGGTTTCCGAGATGCAAGCTGAGCTTGCTGTCCATGGAAATCATGGACAGGAGGAAAGATGGATTGAGAAAGATTGTTCCAGAGTTGACCAGTTAAGTATATAAAGATTGAAAATACCAATTAACCTCTTGCGTTAGAGTGTTGGACAAAAAAGGAATGAAAATGCGTAGAAAGTCTGGTACGGTACTGTGTGCTCTCCTTATAGAAGTAGACGTGCAGCTGGTGCAGTTAAAGAGTTCAGAAGAGCAGTGTCCGTTATAATAGCGATAGTAAAGAGAGAGAGAGAGAGAGAGAGAAGCAACATTACGGCGAAAAGAAAGGGATTCAAGACACTCAGTAAGAAGTGGGGAATTGATGAGACGAAAAGCCTTTGATCCCACCCGGTCAAATAGAGCTGTATGGGTTGAGCCACCCCACACGTGAGAAGCACGCTCCATGCAGAGGCGGACAAGACCCCAGTACAGAGACAGCAACTGAACCGCGATGAAAAACGGCTAAGCCAGTACAACATACCTAACCTTTTGGAAGCTGTTTTGGAAAGAGAGTATATGTGATCTTTCCAGGAAAGATCACGAGAAAAGGAAACACCAAAAATGTTAAGAGAAAAGGAAGGATTGATTTGTGTATTGTTGAAGGTAAGGGGACAGTTGTATGGAAGACGGTGACGAGTAGACAGATGAAGGAAATGAGTTTTTGAGGCATTGAAAGCCACAGGTTTTCTCTGCCCCAATCAGAGATAGCGGAAAGATCAGAGATCACGTGTATCATAGTCCTACGTGAATCATGGAGTGACTGTTGAGAGGGACTCTTTTTGAAGCGGGTGGAGAAGTGAAGAGTGGAATCATCGCAGGGTTACTTCTAAGACAATTTTAGTGAGTGGGTTAAAATAGTTTTTTTTTTTGTATTTTTATTTGATCACAATAGCACAAGTCAAATCAACGTATATGTTGATGCATATATGTATACTCTATGATCATATATACTCATATATATTATGCTCTTACTTTATTTTATATGGTGGATGGGCAGTTACCCACCTACAGAAAGATTTCACCCACCTACTAAAATAAAATATGAGCATACATACGAGTATATATGAGCATGCGAGTATATATGCGTCAACATATACAGTTGATTTGTATTATTTTTAATCAAATACAAATACAAAACAAACTATTTTAACCTACCCACTAAATTGTCTTAGAAGTAGCCCTGAATCATCGGCATAGGAGTGGATAGGACAGGAACCACTAGATTATTGATAAATAAAAGAAAGAGTGGGTGACAGGACAAAACCCTGATGAACACCACTGTTAATAGCTTTACAAGGAGAACAGTGGCCATCTACAACCACAGCTATAAGTCTGCCAGAAAGGAAATCAGAGATGAAGGCACGGCACAGATAGAAGGATAGAAACCGAAGGAGGGCAGTTTGGGGATTAATGATTTGTGCCAGACTATCAAAAGCTTTTGATATGTTTAGCGCAATAGAAAAGGTTTCAGCAAATCCCGAAAGGAGGATGACCAAGAGTCAGAGAGATATGCAACAAGATCGCCAGTAGAGCGTCCCTTGCAGAACCTACTGATGATCTGAAAGAAGATTGCGAGAAGAGAATTGTTTAAGAATCTTCCTATTAAGAATAGATTCAATAACTTTAAAAAGACAAAAAATCAAGCAGTTGGACGATAGTTGGAGGGTTCAGAGCGATCACCCCTCTTTGGGACAGGATGAATGAAAGCGAACTTCCAGCAGGAAGAGAAAGTACCAGATGAAAAACAAAGACGAAAGAGTTTGCCGAGGCAGGGTGTCAGCACTATGGCCGAATCCCGGTATTGAAATACCGGTATTCTACCGGTATTATAAAAAGAGACAATACCGATACCGTGGATATCAATACCAGTATTGGAAGTATATTTTATATTTTTTTTGAAATAGTTGTTTAAGGCGAAATATGAATTGCATTTAAAAAATATGAGCTTAGGGTTTGCTTTTTTCTTAAAAAACACAAATATTCGAAATCCTCAGAATAAAAAAATATTTTAATGTATCATTATTACCTACTTATAGGTACTATAGATATGCCATAGATTCTTATTTGACCTTTAAGTTTTATAAGAATTGCTGAAAACGTTTTTTGTCGTCTGAAATCGAAAAAATACATATTTGAAATGATTGAAAACGTTTTTCCATGATTTAAAAGTAATGCCCTTTCCCTGAGGTGCCAGTTACGCTTCGAATCTTCTTGCAACAGCAAGTTCCTCCAATCAAGATATTATGGCCTCTTTTTGCGAACATTGAACAACAGTAATTTTCCCCCTTATATACAATGTCGAAAAAGTCAGTGTTGATGATCCACTACTGCTCGCTGAATATATGCAATAAATGGAGAAATTAGAAAAGATCCCATTGAGAAGCAAACCTTCCACCTTTGATCCCAACACAGAATTTAAGAGTTTTGAAGTGTTTTCGAAAAGAACAGAAAATTTAGATAAGCTCTATTATGCATTACTTTCCATTAGACCTACAAGTGTAGAATCCGAAAGAGCGTTTTCGGCTGCAGGGTTATACCTCACAAAATTGAGATCAAGTCTTTCTGAGAATTCACTGGATAGTCTTTGTTTCCTTAAGTCTATTTTTCAAAATGAAAAATGAATAATAATTTTTAATAGTAAATTTACTTTTCATTAAAGGATTTTTCGGATCTTTTCCGTTTGACACACATGGTTCGATTTTATTTTAAATTTCTACACAGACGTAGTTTTGCATGCGATTACGAAAATCAGAACCATTTTTTGGAGAAATTAATAATAAAAAGTTACAACTAGCCTAAGACCCGCCCTTCGTGCGGGTCGCGGGTAGCAAAAATTAACCAAACTATCACGACTTAACCTAACCAATCGTCAAGGGCGTACAATTAACCTAAAAAAATAAATAAAAAACAATATCACGACTTAACCTAAACGTTCCTGAGCGTGACCGACAAACGTTCCTCAGCGTGACCGACTGACAAACTGAGCGGGACGGACTGACTGACAGACATTCCTGGGTGTTTATAGTATTAATAAATAAATAAAAAAAATTTATTGTTTTTTTATTTATTTTTTAGGTTAATTGTACGCCCTTGACGATTGGTTAGGTTAAGTCGTGATAGTTTGGTAAATTTTGGCTACCCGCGACCCACACGAAGGGCGGGTCTAATAAAATACTTTAAAGGGTTGTAACTTTTTTATTATTAATTTCTCCAAACAATGGTTCTGATTTTCGTAATCGGCATGCAAAACTACGTCTGGGTAGAAATTTAAAATAAAATCGAACCATGTGTGTCAAACGGAAAAGATCCGATTTTTCTTTTAATTTGACTATTTTTTTCCTTTTATAATGTTCGTTGATTGTTAATAATTCAATAATATTATAGCTATATTAGATATCCTTAGCTATAGGCTCTTTTCAAGACTTAATATTTGTGGCATATATTAAATGGCATAGTGGTTAAATAAAACACAAGGCTTACATTTTGAAGGACTTGGATTCGAGTTCGGGTGCTTTAAACCACTAAACTGACTAAAGTCAACGTCGGTCGACAGGCTAGCTGGTATAAGAAGACATACAGGGTGTCCGAGAATTATCTGTACAATTTTTGGCTGTTATTAAAAGTCAACCATGAAGTGTAGAAATTCCAGTGTTATCCCATTTTACAGAGAAACTCATTAAGTTTTTTGTGATAACAAGTTTTGATAAGTTTTTTCTTTTTTGTACGCGGGTGACAGACATTGATGATTTAAAAGCAAGAATCACAGCTGCTATTGAGCGAATTGATGTGGATATGCTGCAGCGTACATGGCAACATTTGGATTATCGATTGGATGTTTTGCGAATCACTGATGGTGCACATATCAATGTTTGTAACAACGTTACTTTAATAGAAGAAACTTTTGAGAATACAGATTCTAAATAATCTTGTTTAAGAATTTTACGTGTGTTATCAAGAATTTTATTAAAAGATGAAATTGTACAGATAATTTTCGACACACTGGAATTTCTAAAAACTTGTCAAAACTTGGTATCAGAAAAAACTTAATGAGATTCTCTGTAAAATGGGACAACACTGAATTTCTCCACTTCATGGTTGACTTTTAATAACAGCCAAACTTGTACAGATAATTCTCGGACACCCTGTATATACATTCTTATGGCTATGGGCACTCAAGTGAAAGATGAATTTTTAACTTTTTTCACTATTAAATTGGTGATTTAAAAATAAAAATATTTTGATATAAAACCGGTATCAATACCGGTATTGGCAAAATAATCGGAATCAATACCGGTATTGAAAATTTCGGCATTTTACAGCCCTAGTCAGCACAGAAGCACCGTTCTTGAGAACAATAGGAGGGGACATTATCAGGATCGTATGCCTTTCTAGAGTTGAGCCCAGATTGGGCAGAAAGAACATCCTTGGAAGAGATTGTCCCTTTGGAAGAGATTACCCCTTTTTCTTTGATGTATTCGATCAGACTAAATATGATACGAGTTTTTTGCGATATTGAAGTTCTAAATGTCGCGGTCTAGAAGACATTTACCATTCGCACTATAGGAGATTTAATTTTCCATGAAGAGTCCCTTGTTCATGCTCGGTCTGTGTGTAATATATATATATATATATATATATATATATATATATTCACACAGACCGAGCATGAACAAGGGCTCTTCATGGAAAATTAAATCTCCTATAGTGCGAATGGTAAATGTCTTCTAGACGCGACATTTAGAACTTCAATATCGCAAAAAACTCGTATCATATTTACGTCTGATCGAATACATCAAAGAAAAGGGGTAATCTCTTCCAAAGGGACAATCTCTTCCAAGGATGTTCTTTCTGCCCAATCTGGGCTCAACTCTAGAAAGGCATACGATCCTGATAATGTCCCTCCTATTGTTCTCAAGAACGGTGCTTCTGTGCTGACTAGGGCTGTTAAAATGCCGAAATTTTCAATACCGGTATTGATTCCGATTATTTTGCCAATACCGGTATTGATACCGGTTTTATATCAAAATATTTTTATTTTTAAATCACCAATTTAATAGTGAAAAAAAGTTAAAAATTCATCTTTCACTTGAGTGCCCATAGCCATAAGAATGTATATACAGGGTGTCCGAGAATTATCTGTACAAGTTTTGGCTGTTATTAAAAGTCAACCATGAAGTGGAGAAATTTCAGTGTTGTCCCATTTTACAGAGAATCTCATTAAGTTTTTTCTGATACCAAGTTTTGACAAGTTTTTTAGAAATTCCAGTGTGTCCGAAAATTATCTGTACAATTTCATCTTTTAATAAAATTCTTGATAACACACGTAAAATTCTTAAACAAGATTATTTAGAATCTGTATTCTCAAAAGTTTCTTCTATTAAAGTAACGTTGTTACAAACATTTGATATGTGCACCATCAGTGATTCGCAAAACATCCAATCGATAATCCAAATGTTGCCATGTACGCTGCAGCATATCCACATCAATTCGCTCAATAGCAGCTGTGATTCTTGCTTTTAAATCATCAATGTCTGGTCACCGCGTACAAAAAAGAAAAAACTTATCAAAACTTGTTATCACAAAAAACTTAATGAGTTTCTCTGTAAAATGGGATAACACTGGAATTTCTACACTTCATGGTTGACTTTTAATAACAGCCAAAATTGTACAGATAATTCTCGGACACCCTGTATGTCTTCTTATACCAGCTAGCCTGTCGACCGACGTTGACTTTAGTCAGTTTAGTGGTTTAAAGCACCCGAACTCGAATCCAAGTCCTTCAAAATGTAGCCTTGTGTTTTATTTAACCACTATGCCATTTAATATATGCCACAAATATTAAGTCTTGAAAAGAGCCTATAGCTAAGGATATCTAATATAGCTATAATATTATTGAATTATTAACAATCAACGAACATTATAAAAGGAAAAAATAGTCAATTAAAAGAAAATCGGATCTTTTCCGTTTGACACACATGGTTCGATTTTATTTTAAATTTCTACCCAGACGTAGTTTTGCATGCCGATTACGAAAATCAGAACCATTGTTTGGAGAAATTAATAATAAAAAAGTTACAACCCTTTAAAGTATTTTATTAGACCCGCCCTTCGTGTGGGTCGCGGGTAGCCAAAATTTACCAAACTATCACGACTTAACCTAACCAATCGTCAAGGGCGTACAATTAACCTAAAAAATAAATAAAAAACAATAAATTTTTTTTTATTTATTTATTAATACTATAAACACCCAGGAATGTCTGTCAGTCAGTCCGTCCCGCTCAGTTTGTCAGTCGGTCACGCTGAGGAACGTTTGTCGGTCACGCTCAGGAACGTTTTAGGTTAAGTCGTGATATTGTTTTTTATTTATTTTTTTAGGTTAATTGTACGCCCTTGACGATTGGTTAGGTTAAGTCGTGATAGTTTGGTTAATTTTTGCTACCCGCGACCCGCACGAAGGGCGGGTCTTAGGCTAGTTGTAACTTTTTATTATTAATTTCTCCAAAAAATGGTTCTGATTTCGTAATCCGCATGCAAAACTACGTCTGTGTAGAAATTTAAAATAAAATCGAACCATGTGTGTCAAACGGAAAAGATCCGAAAAATCCTTTAATGAAAAGTAAATTACTATTAAAAATTATTATTCATTTTTCATTTTGAAAAATAGACTTAAGGAAACAAAGACTATCCAGTGAATTCTCAGAAAGACTTGATCTCAATTTTGTGAGGTATAACCCTGCAGCCGAAACGCTCTTTCGGATTCTACACTTGTAGGTCTAATGGAAAGTAATGCATAATAGAGCTTATCTAAATTTTCTGTTCTTTTCGAAAACACTTCAAACTCTTAAATTCTGTGTTGGGATCAAAGGTGGAAGGTTTGCTTCTCAATGGGATCTTTTCTAATTTCTCCATTTATTGCATATATTCAGCGAGCAGTAGTGGATCATCAACACTTGACTTTTTCGACATTGTATATAAGGGGGAAAATTACTGTTGTTCAATGTTCGCAAAAAGAGGCCATAAGTTATCTTGATTGGAGGAACTTTGCTGTTGCAAGAAGATTCGAAGCGTAACTGGCACCTCAGGGAAAGGGCATTACTTTTAAATCATGGAAAAACGTTTTTCAATCATTTCAAATATGTATTTTTTCGATTTCAGACGACAAAAACGTTTTCAGCAATTCTTATAAAACTTAAAGGTCAAATAAGAATCTATGGCATATCTATAGTACCTATAAGTAGGTAATAATGATACATTAAAATATTTTTTTTATTCTGAGGATTTCGAATATTTGTGTCTTTTTAAGAAAAAAGCAAACCCCTAAGCTCATATTTTTTAAATGCAATTCATATTTCGCCTTAAACAACTATTTCAAAAAAAATATAAAATATACTTCCAATACTGGTATTGATATCCACGGTATCGGTATTGTCTCTTTTTTATAATACCGGTAGAATACCGGTATTTCAATACCGGGATTCGGCCCTAGTGCTGACACCCTGCCTCGGCAAACTCTTTCGTCTTTGTTTTTCATCTGGTACTTTCTCTTCCTGCTGGAAGTTCGCTTTCATTCATCCTGTCCCAAAGAGGGGTGATCGCTCTGAACCCTCCAACTATCGTCCAACTGCTTTGATTTTTTGTCTTTTTAAAGTTATTGAATCTATTCTTAATAGGAAGATTCTTAAACAATTCTCTTCTCGCAATCTTCTTTCAGATCATCAGTATGGGTTCTGCAAGGGACGCTCTACTGGCGATCTTGTTGCATATCTCTCTGACTCTTGGTCATCCTCCTTTCGGGATTTTGCTGAAACCTTTTCTATTGCGCTAAACATATCAAAAGCTTTTGATAGTCTGGCACAAATCATTAATCCCCAAACTGCCCTCCTTCGGTTTCTATCCTTCTATCTGTGCCGTGCCTTCATCTCTGATTTCCTTTCTGGCAGACTTATAGCTGTGGTTGTAGATGGCCACTGTTCTCCTTGTAAAGCTATTAACAGTGGTGTTCATCAGGGTTTTGTCCTGTCACCCACTCTTTTCTTTTATTTATCAATAATCTAGTGGTTCCTGTCCTATCCACTCCTATGCCGATGATTCAGGGCTACTTCTAAGACAATTTTAGTGGGTAGGTTAAAATAGTTTGTTTTGTATTTGTATTTGATTAAAAATACAAATCAACTGTATATGTTGACGCATATATACTCGCATGCTCATATATACTCGTATGTATGCTCATATTTTATTTTAGTAGGTGGGTGAAATCTTTCTGTAGGTGGGTAACTGCCCATCCACCATATAAAATAAAGTAAGAGCATAATATATATGAGTATATATGATCATATGAGTATACATATATGCATCAACATATACGTTTGATTTGACTTGTGCTATTTGTGATCAAATAAAAATACAAAAAAAAAACTATTTTAACCCACTCACTAAAATTGTCTTAGAAGTAACCCTGCGATGATTCCACTCTTCACTTCTCCACCCGCTTCAAAAAGAGTCCCTCTCAACAGTCACTCCATGATTCACGTAGGACTATGATACACGTGATCTCTGATCTTTCCGCTATCTCTGATTGGGGCAGAGAAAACCTTGTGGCTTTCAATGCCTCAAAAACTCATTTCCTTCATCTGTCTACTCGTCACCGTCTTCCATACAACTGTCCCCTTACCTTCAACAATACACAAATCAATCCTTCCTTTTCTCTTAACATTTTTGGTGTTTCCTTTTCTCGTGATCTTTCCTGGAAAGATCAATATACTCTCTTTCCAAAACAGCTTCCAAAAGGTTAGGTATGTTGTACTGGCTTAGCCGTTTTTTCATCGCGGTTCAGTTGCTGTCTCTGTACTGGGGTCTTGTCCGCCTCTGCATGGAGCGTGCTTCTCACGTGTGGGGTGGCTCAACCCATACAGCTCTATTTGACCGGGTGGGATCAAAGGCTTTTCGTCTCATCAATTCCCCACTTCTTACTGAGTGTCTTGAATCCCTTTCTTTTCGCCGTAATGTTGCTTCTCTCTCTCTCTCTCTCTCTCTCTTTACTATCGCTATTATAACGGACACTGCTCTTCTGAACTCTTTAACTGCACCAGCTGCACGTCTACTTCTATAAGGAGAGCACACAGTACCGTACCAGACTTTCTACGCATTTTCATTCCTTTTTTGTCCAACACTCTAACGCAAGAGGTTAATTGGTATTTTCAATCTTTTATATACTTAACTGGTCAACTCTGGAACAATCTTTCTCAATCCATCTTTCCTCCTGTCCATGATTTCCATGGACAGCAAGCTCAGCTTGCATCTCGGAAACCCTGGACCTTGATTTTTGACTCCTTTCTTCTTCTCTGGGAGAAGGTGGGGGCGTTTTTGCGGGCATTCGCCCTTGGCCCCTCTTTCCTGCATAAGAAAAGCAAAATTATTGTTACATTAAACGAATATGTTAAGTGCCTTGAATAGTGGACCCTCAAATTTTCCGGTTGAGATTTAAGTTTTGTTTTTTGGCTAAAAATACAATAGTTACCCCTTTTTTCTTTGATGTATTCGATCCGATGTAAATGCAAATAGTTCCTTGCATATATTGAGGTTCTGAATGTAGCAGTCTGGGAAGTTTTAAACCCTATACTCTGTCCAAAGCTGGGCCCTATCTGTTTAGCATACAGCTGTTGAGGGAAGCTATATTTGGGGCCTCTTTGTTAGTAACCAGTTGCCCACGTTGGATTTCCATCATGAAAAAGAAAATTATAGTATTTGTCATTTACCATTACTTATTCGGCCTGTACAATGGATTTAATTCTTCCCGAAGAGTTCCTTGTTCCATGCACGGTCTGTGTGTAACATAAAAGTTTCTCAGCGGACCATTCTGAGTTGTATCATATATATATTATAAGCAAACAACCACAAGGAAAAGGAAACACAAAGTCCGAGCGCTTTCGTGATATATTCACATTATCACGAAAGCGCTCGGACTTTGTGTTTCCTTTTCCTTGTGGTTGTTTGCTTATTAATAAGGTCACGTGTTATTTTGTGATTTTAGTACATATATATATATATATATATATATATATATATGTTGCAAAAACAGGATATACTGTATAATGTATATGATACAACCAATTGTTGTTCCAACACTTAACTGCGAGACAGTTATCATATAATAATAATAATAATAATAATAATAATAATAATAAAGAGAACGCATTAACGCTTTATCAGAGAGAGCACAATCAACAACATTACATACAACGAAAGAACCCGACATACTGAAGTTTCCCAACGAGGAGAGAAGAAGGACCAGTGACCAGGACTAAATTATCGTACATTACATGCAAATATTATCGTACTTTCATCCGAATTATCGTACATCCAATTTCTGAATTGGTAAATTATACATTATTTACCATTTCCTTTCATATGAATAATACATAATAAACTTTTAAATAAACTTACGTTATGTTATTAATTACTGATGACGAAAACCAACCTCTCCGCTGAAACGACCAGAAAACTTTTCCAAAAATACATTACTGGGAATATGTTCAGATACAATGTTTGGTTGATTGATGGGTGTGGCGCTCGCTACCACATCGTATCATAATTAAACATAAAATATTCAGGATTATCGCGTTTTCTACAGTTTCATTTCTTCATTAACATATTTTCAGAGTTTGTAATAAAAAATGACGACACTGTGAAAATTATCGTATAAAGGCTGGAAATATCATATTATCGTAGACATGACTTCGTATATCGTACAGGAAGCCCAATTATCGTATACGTACGATAATTCTTTCATGAATTGAGAGAAGAGGATATGACAAAATGTTCTCTACTTCATTTCGTAATACGAAGGACGATTATGCATTCAATTTAAAACCTGGTAATACAGTGCTTTTCCATCTTACAAACATGGTCTGCTCTGTATACCAGAATGCAAGTATCCTAAGTATATATTTAGGTACCCCTCGACACAAGAGTTTCTTGAAAAGTTTGTGATGGTTAACTCTATCAAATGCTTTTGATGCATCCAAAAAACAGGAATATACATTGCTGTTTGACATCTACTTTAGGACGGCTTCCTTTAGCATATAAATATATATGTCAGTACCATGTTTCACTCGTTTATCCTATAAATGAGTTCATTTTAGTAATTATGTATTTTTATCGGATGTTGAAGGTGGGGGGAGGATTTCAAAGGATTTTCCTCAACAAGTATTATAAACAAGAAAGTACAGTCGCGGAAAAAGTTTGCCAAAAAAATAATGTATGGAAATATTAAGTTCATCTATAAATTTCACGTTTAATAAAAAATTTTCTGGGTGAGCATTTAGTCCAGTAATTATTTTAATAGTTAATGATATTGACACTGAAATGTCATGTGTTGATAGAAAATCTGTTCTTTGACTCGCCAAAAATTCCTACATCAGACAAAAATGTGAAAATCTATCTGATTCTAATTCTTCTCGCTCTTTCAGGCATCCAGCCAAAAACCCCTCCATCAACTTTACTTCGTCTTCTTCTTTCCCTTCTCTTTTCTATTCTGAAGGCTCAGTTGCCGTCTCTTCTCCTGATAAAATTAAACTCTTCGCTCAAACTTTCGCCTTCAACTCAGCATTGAATGATTCCAGTGCTGTTCCTCCATCTCTTCCTCCCTCTAACTCAGTTATGTTTGAAATTACAATATCTTCCAAAGATGTTTTTTCTGATCTATCTGGGCTTAATGCTAGGGGTGTACGATCCTAATGGGGGTCCCTCCTGTTGTCCTCAAGAACGGCGTGTCAGTGCTGACACCCTGCCTAGGCAAACTCTTTCGCCTTTGTTTTTTTTCCTTCCTGCTGGAAGTTCGCTTTCGTTCAGCCTGTCCCAAAGAAGGGTAACCGCTCTCAACCCTCCAATTATCGTCCAATTGCTTTGATTTCTTACCTTTCGAAAGTTTTTCAACATATACTTAATAAGATTCTTAAACACCTCTCTTCTCACAATCTTCTTTCAGATAGTCAGTATGGGTTCCGCAAGGGATGCACTACTGGCGATTTTCTTGCATATCTCTCTGACTCTTGGTCATCCTCCTTTCTGGATTTCGGTGCAATCTTTGCTGTTGTGCTAAGCATATCAAAAGCTTTTGATAGAGTCTGGCACAAATCCTTAATGTCCAAACTCCCCTACTTCGGTTTCTATCCTTCTCTCTGTGCCTTCATCTCTAATTTCCTTTCTGACCGATCTATAACTGCAGTTGTAGATGGCCACAGTTCTTCTAAAGCTATTAATAGTGGTGTTCCTCAGGGTTCCATCCTGTCACCCACTCTCTTCCTTTTATTTATCAATGGTCTTTCAAGTCGCACTTCCTGTCCTATCCACAATCCTATGCGAATGATTCCAACCCATCACTTCTCCACCCACTTCACAAAGTGTCCCTCTCAGCAGTCACTCCATGGTCCGCGTGAGACGGCTGTGGCGCACCTGACCTCTGATCTTTGTACTACCTCTAATTGGGACAGAGAAAATCTTGTGGCTTTCAATGTCCCAAAAACTCAGTTCCACCATCTGTCTACTCGTCACAATCTTCCACACGACTATCCCCTTACCTTCAACAACACACAACCCAATCCTTCCTCTTCTCTTAACATTCTTGGTGTTTCCTTTTCTCGTGATCTTTCCTGGAAAAATCACATATAAAATACTCTCTTTCTAAAACAGCTTCTACCAGTTTAGGTGTGTTGTACTGGCTTAACAGTTTATTCACTCCCATTCAGTTGCTGTCTCTGTACAAAAGTCTTGTCCTCCCCTCTAATATATATATATATATATATATATATATATATATATATATATATGCACAATTATATTAAACTTCGTTCTGAAAATTGGAATGTAAAGCTCTCGTCATGCATGAATTAACAAGTTGATGTTACTGTGTGTACTGTGTATATATATATATATATATATATATATATAAAATTATATATACGCCTTTTAAAGCTTTATTCATTAAAAATAAAATTTGTTTACACGTGTTTTACAATCAATGAAACACCATGCGTTGGTTCCTTCCACAATTTTTTAAAATTATATATTTTACGTGAACGCAGAAGCCGATATATATATATATATATATACAGGGTGTTTGAAAACTTTCTGTACAAATTGTAATGGGGGATAGGCAACACCAAGACAAACCCTTTTCGTCTATAAGTGTATGTCCGCTGACGTCACCATTCGGCGCGAGAGGGCGCCGCTGCAATTGGCTAAAAGGTGAAGTGGGCTAGACTCGCGCTTGCCGCGGGCATTCTTAAATCGGACGTAGTACGCGTAACATGTTTATTTAAAGAAGGCATGTTTATTTAAAGAAGGTGCTGAAAGTTGCGACCGGTAGCATCAATGCATGCCCGACAGCGTCGAAGCATTGACCGACGTACACGTCGAAAGATTCCCGGCATTTCGGGAACAGTTCCAGCGGCGACAGCGATTCTTGCTACGAGGTCTTCTTCTGAGTAAATGGGAGTCTCGTACACGAGGTTCTTCGTGTCCCCACAGGAAGAAATCGAGGCATGTTAAATCGGGCGATCTCGGTGGCCAGGCTACGGGCCCACCCCGGCCTATCCATCGGTCCCCAAAAGTGGCGTTCAGATAATCCCGCACATCGCATCGTTGCTGGAGTGTGCTGGGGCCCCGTCGTGTTGAAACCACATTCGTCTACGAATATTACGGGAACATCTTCCAGCAGTTCCGGCAACGTTTCTTCAAGAAATATCCGATAAACCCGCCCGTCGAGTCGGGCAGGCAGCAGGTACGGCCCAATCAACTTGCCATGGACGATACCCGCCCAAACATTGACGGCGAACCGTTCTTGATGAGCATGCACACGTGTAGCATGTGGATTTGCGTGCGCCCACACGTGAGAATTGTGCATGTTAAACACACCCTCACGTGTGAAACAGGCCTCATCTGAGAACAGCACATAAGCCGGAAAATTAGGCTGCACCGCTGTCTGCTGCAGAAACCAGCGTGCGAATTCCACACGAAGAGGGTAATCCCGAGGTTGTAATGCCTGGACTCTCTGACGATGAAACGGATGTAACTGCTGCTCGTGCAACACTCTCCAGACCAGGTCGTGGTTCACACCGAGGATACGTGCAACACCTCGCGTGCTTGCGCTTGGATTGTCCTCAAATCGCCGTAGGATTTCTTCTTCTATGTCAGGAGTGCGCACGTTTCTCTCCCGACCAGTGTCATGCATGTTTGCATGGAATGTTCCAGTTTCTCGCAGTCGCCGATGCAAATGCGCAAACGTTTGGTGGTTTGGCAAACGTCTGTTTGGGAAGCGCTGTCGGTACAACCTCACAGCAGCTCTTCCGTTTCCATTGGCAGCCCCATACACCATATGCATGTCAGCCATCTCAGCAGTCGTGAAGCGCTCCATGTTACGCGTACTACGTCCGATTTAAGAATGCCCGCGGCAAGCGCGAGTCTAGCCCACTTCACCTTTTAGCCAATTGCAGCGGCGCCCTCTCGCGCCGAATGGTGACGTCAGCGGACATACACTTATAGACGAAAAGGGTTTGTCTTGGTGTTGCCTATCCCCCATTACAATTTGTACAGAAAGTTTTCAAACACCCTATATATATATATATATATATATATATATATATATATATATATATATATAATATATATATATATTTTCTCGATACCATAAACCGATAAGACCTTCCCAGATTTCCAGTTTTAATCCCCAATGTCACTAAATCCCTCATAAAAATGGGATCAAATTCATTAACACAGATGCCTCCAGTGTTTCAAAAGATCATGTTCGTAATTGCCTGCGGGTTTTGCCTGCAACTAAGAGTCCTATCATGCACTGCTTATCACAAGAAATGCCCGTCGGAATGAATAAAAATGTTTCAGTGCTTCGTCTCGGACGAGAATTTTAAGTACGTTAATTTGCGACATTTTCAAGCTTCAGTTATTTCTAATTTAATCATCCTGCGATGTATTAAGCATATGCGCAAATAGTTCCATAAATATTGATGAAACAATATTGATTATTTCCAAACAGAACTTCTCTCTCTCTCTCTCTCTCTCTCTCTCTCTCTCTCTCTCTCTCTCTCTCTCTCTCTCCCGGACATAATATAACCTAACCTAGCCTAACTTGTTGTTTAAGATTCAAATTGAATGTCAAACGCTGATATTATAACCTCCCCGTCTAAAAATTTACCTTTATTAATAGTAAAATAAATACATTGGTTTTACAATTTACAATGACATAAATAATTGTGAAGCTTGACCATTTATTTCATTCAATTTGGCCCTCAAGCTTTAGGCTTTACTGGGCTCTTATTAAAAATAAAACAGATGTTTCTCGCTCCTCCACCAACCACTATATCGCTGAGATGCAATGTATAGCCGGATATATATATACACATTCTATTTTTATATTTTACCAGCACCGAAATCGAAATTTAATTGTTAGTCCTTGCTGCGCGTCACTACATCATCTGACGTGAGAAATGTCAGATTTAAATACTCATGGTTAATATTTACCTAGTGAATGAAATTATGCAAGGTTTTGTTTAAAGTAAATAAAGTCCATTTATCAAAAGCTTCATAAAATTCTTAATCGTAATATGATGTTGGGAGAAAATAAAGAAAAAATAAGTAAGTCACGTGCGACTGATCACACGAAGTGATATAGCAGGGTGTTACAATACGGGGACACAAATTGACGTTCCTTTCTGTAAATTCCATTGTATCTTGCTGTTGAGTTGCAATTTGTTTGGTTTTTGACTTTTCAAAATTCAGTTTTTTTTGGTTTGTCTGTGAGAGAACCTCTCTACCCCTCCGTTGTTTACACATATATGCTCATAGAAACCGGAATCAAACACAAGCAGGGATTTCTTGATGAGTTACAAAATACAGTCACGGCAAATAGAACTGGGACCTTTCCATATAAACTCTATTGTCAAGCTGCCCCAGTTAATTTGCCAGAGTGGCTCTATACGAGTGACGAAATAATCTTGCGGTGTCTGGCAACTTGCCAGGAAGCAGAGCGTGAGTATGGGATAAATCAACGGCTCTCAGTGTGCATGTAGCAGTTGTGGGGAATGTTACTGCCTTTACCGCTCCAACCTAAGTGCACAGGATTACGGAGCTTGTGCTTTGTGACGTTATAATTTTTTATTCATACAGTGAATATGGGTGCTACCAATCTTTCTAAAGAGGAGAAAGCACGTATTATTGCTTGGAGGCAAGAGAGAGTCCCCATCAAGGAAATTTGTCGTCGTAGCGGCCGGGGGAAATCCACCATTATGCGCTTGCTTGCTGCGGCTGTGGGCCTACCACCAAACGTTGTTCCTGCCTACAAACCTTACCGTGGTCGCCCTAGGAAGACGACAAAGTCCACAGATAACCTTCTGCGACGAGAAGTTATCAATAACCCACAAATGACCGCCTCCCAGCTTAAAGGAAGTCAACCAAAATTGCTACAGAACGTGTTCTTACGCTGCATACGTCATCGACTCCAGAAGGATCTTCAACTTCCCAGCAGAAGCGCCGCACGGAAGCCACTCCTGACCAAACGCATGCGGGAGCAACGGCTTACTTTTGCTAAGACGTATAAGGATTGGACCCCTGAGCTTTGGAGGAAGGTCATGTGGTCGGATGAAAGCACCTTTCAGTGTATTCCAAGTCGTGCTGGTAGGGTGAGACGACCCCCAATGTTAGCCAATACCACCCTTTGTACACCATTTGCACCGTCAAGCACCCGACATCAGTGATGGTTTGGGGTTGTTTCAGTGGTTCTCATGGGCGCGGTGGTCTGTATTTCTTGCCCAAAAACACTACCATGAATGCAGACAGGTATATTACTGTTTTAGAGGACCATCTGCTTAATTTTTACGAAATACACGGCGCCAGTGTTTTCATGCACGACAATGCGCCTTATCATAAGGCGAAAAAAGTGTCAAAGTGGCTTGCTAACAATAATATTAACGTGCTGAAGTGGCCAGGAAATAGCCCTGACCTGAATCCCATCGAGAACTGCTGGACTGTCATGAAGCAGAAGCTTTCAAACATCGACACCACATCACTCGATAGTCTGCAGCGCGAGATCAAGTCGTTGTGGATTAAGAACATGACCTTGGATTATTTTCAAAAACTGAGTGATAGCATGCCGAAACGTCTCCAGATGGTCATCAAGGCCAAGGCCAACATAAATAAATATTAATGTAAGTGTTAAACTGCTCATTTGTCATATTTTCAAAGTAAGCCAATTCTATATGGAAAGGTCCCACTTCTATTTGCCGTGACTGTATCTATTTACCCGCGGAAATAAATGCGATAGTATTCTAAACAAGGCCTAACATAAGAATTATATAAATTACAGGTGCTGGAGGTATTGAAAAAAACGTGTAAGAATGCAGCTCGCTCCTCCAACAAGCCAGGCGAAGAGTGTAAGAGAGTAGCTCACTCCTTCATCAAGCCAGGCCTAGAGACGGGGTCACCTAACCGAGCCTAACCTAACCTAACCTATGCGTAGCCTAACCGGGACATAATATAACCTAACGCAGCCTAACCGGGTATAATAAATCCTAACCCAGCGTAGCGGTACCACCATAACACCAAGCCTAACCTAGCCTAAACTAACCTAGCATTTTAACCTGTCCATCTACCTATCAAGAGAACAACCCGCTCCTACACCAAGCCATAACAGGAAAATATTAGCCGCATGAATGAAATAGACTAAAATATAATTCGAAGTGTTAGTACAACATACAAAAAACCTGCACTACGTCGGGCGCCACCTTCTTTCCCCGAGCACCAAAGAGTTTAAGAAAGGTCCATCTATCTATCTATCAAGAGAACAACTCGCTCCTACATCAAGCCATAACACTAAGCCTAACCTAATCTATCTATCAAGAGAACAACTCGCTGCTACACCAAGTCATAGCACTAAGCCTAACCTAATCTATCTATCTATCAAGAGAACAACTCGCTCCTACACCAAGCCATAACACTAAGCCTAACCTAACCTAATCTATCTACACCAAGCCATAACACCAAGCCTAACCAAGAAAATATATGAAAGAGTACATACACGGGGGAGTCAAAAAGTACGCGTAAAAAACAAAGAATCCTTTATTAAGTGAAAACATATGAACGTAAAGCAATTATTTTTCAACATAGTTCCCCTCTAAGTTCATGCACTTTTGAAGGCGGTGTTTCCATCCATTTAACCCCTCCCTGAAGAACCCTTCACCTCTCGTTTTGAACCAATCTGAAACGGCTATTTTTGCTTCGTCCATACTTCTAAATCGGGCTCCTTTGAGATGGTTTTTCAGTTTTGGGAACAAAAAGAAGTCAGATGGGGCGAGATCAGGGCTGTAGGGTGGATGTGGTAAGATTTCCCATCGAAATTCTCGTAGGACAGCCCTGACAACCTTCGAAGAATGCGCTGGAGCGTTGTCGTGATGAAAAAGGACCCCTCGGTGCAACTTTCCAGGTCGTTTTTTCACCAATGCTTCTTTCAATTTTGTTAAAACTCCTACGTAGTATGCTCCCGTGATAGTCCTTTGTCCTTCAAGATAGTCTACCAAAATCACCCCTTTCGAGTCCCAAAAAACTGTGGCCATCACCTTTTGCGCCGACCTCTCCGATTTGAATTTGACTGGTCCAGAAGATCCGCGGGGAAGCCACTGCTTGGACTGTACCTTACTTTCAGGATCGTATTGGTAGATCCACGTCTCATCGCCGGTTATGAGTCGATCCATAAATTCGTCTTCGTTAGCTTCGATCTTGTTTAAAGAAGCCATCGAAAGATCAGCTCTTTGAACCAGCTGGTCTGGGCGCAACGCTTTTGGGACCCATCGCGCCGAAGCTTGCTGAGGCCGAGATGTTCGCTTAAAATCGAAGATGCCGAGCCATGTGAGATGCCCATTGCAGTAGCTACCTGATCAGTTGTAACTCTACGGTCTTCTTCCACGAATTTCTGCACTTTGGCTACCATTTCTTCATTTGTCGAGGTTGACGGTCTTCCCTCCCTTGGATCATCTTGCAGGTCTTCTCTACCATTTCGAAAACGGTTAATCCATTTATAAACTGCTGTTTTCTTTGGGGCAGCATCTCCATAAACCCTTTGCAAAGCTTCACTGATTTGCGAAGCTGTCCACTCGAGTTTAAACAAGAATTTGATGATGGCCCTCAACTCAAAATCGCTGGTTTCCATGGGGTGAAAAATGACGTTCTTTTTAAAGGCACCCTCAATACACAATGACAAGTGAATTAATGAAATAACCTGTCAGATATCATCATCAACTTCCGAAGACATGATTAATCTCGTTTTGTTTTGAAAAAAAAACAACGTGTTTGCACAGGAACATTTTTCCGCATACTTTTGGACTCGCCCATATATATATGTAAAATAAAAAAGGGGAATCATATAAGGGGTATAAATAAAAATAAAATGATATGGTATGAAAATACATACTTTTAAGAGTAATAAATAATAATAATAATAATAATAATAATAATAATAATTATAGTAATAATAATGGTGATAAAACTAAATGATACAGTTACGAGGAGGGGAGAACTAAATTGGCTCCAGTTTTTTTAAAGAAAGACTGAGAACGTAGGAATGTCATTACGATTGATACAGGTAAAGTTGTGCTATCTTGGGGAGGAAACACAAACTTGCGGTGCATCTTGCTCCTGAAGAATCATACACCAGGACTGAAAATCAACTCGTTTAATTTAAAAACATTTGTTTAATAAAACAAAAAGAATTTCACATCCCAAAGAATTTCATTTAATAACTTCACTGCCAAAAGAATTAAAACACTTTATTAATAATTTCACTCATTGTTTAATTCAAAAGCAATTAACTTCATTTCAGAGTCCCATGCTTCATGTAATTTATCCATTAATTTCAAGAACAACATTTCAACTCCTTGCTTAAGATTTCCATCAAATAATCTTGAAATACTTTTTTATCGCATCCAGAATCTATTTGAAAATTTATCCAAAGTCCTTACTTCATGTAATTTTCATTAGCACTTCATTTATTTTGTACAAAAACTTCAAAAGAACTTCACATCCCAGAGAATTTCATTTAATAATTTCACTGCCAAAAGAATTATTAAAACACTTTATTAATAATTTCACTCATTGTTTAATTCAAAAGCAATTAACTTCATTTCAGAGTCCCATGCTTCATGTAATTTATCCATTAATTTCAAGAACATTTCAACTCCTTGCTTAAGACTTCCATCAAATTATATGAAGTACTTTTTTTATCATTTTCAATCGGTAGTTAAAAGAACACATCCATTTTTACCTGTTCAGTCTCAATTGTTTAAGGTTCAAATTGAGTGTCAAAAGCGATGCAAGATAACATTCCGTCCTACACCAAGCAGTCATGTGTGGCGGAGAGCGACTGTTAATTTTTATAGAAAACAGAGTAAATATATTTTACATTAAATTGACTTCGCATCCACGCTATTTTACGTGAGACGAGAAGGAAAGGGCGCAGGTACCATCGGTATGTTTTCCCGAGATAGCAGAGCGGGAATACCCAGGATGTCTCACTCTTAAAGTATAAGTCCTTTATAAAATCATACGCATCATTCGAAAGAGGATAGTTACAAGTTTGTACAGGATTGTATAGGTTTTGACAATACAAGACAAGATAAGATACAAAACAAAAGTGTTAGTTAAAACTAACCCTTCAAGATGACTGCATGGACTGTGGAACAGCTGCGTTTCATAACTAAGCAATATTATGAGCATGGAAGAAGTGTAGTTTCAGCTCTTAGAAGGTGATTTTGACATCTGAAAATTTGTCTTGAAAGATCTTTGAGCTGAAACTACACTTCTTCCATGCTCATAATATTGCTCAGTTATGAAACGCAGCTGTTCCACAGTCCATGCAGTCATCTTGAAGGGTTAGTTTTAACTAACACTTTTATTTTGTTTTGTATCTTATCTTGTCTTGTATTGTCAAAACCTATACAATCCTGTACAAACTTGTAACTATCCTCTCTCGAATGATGCGTATGATTTTATAAAAGGACTTATACTTTAAGAGTTACAGGGGTTTCTTTTGGGTCCCATTTCTCTGGATCACCCTTTATATATATAAACACGTGATGAAGAACAAATAGCACTTGTTAGTCTCTTTTCACATGAAGGTCAAGCTGGTGCCCCGCCACTAGGCATGGTTTGGTTGAGTCGTTCCTCCACCTGGGTTCGAGACCAAGTGATGGTAGACGACGTGTAAATTACTCTTCCTTTAAAAAGGTGGAGGGAGAAATGATGGAGGGAATTGTTTCTGCTTATATAGTTGCGCACTTTTTGTACTAATTTCTGTAGTGTTTTCAGATTTTTACAGATAATTGTGATTTTTACCAGTGAAATCATATTAAAATCATTAACATTAAAATTATATTATTTTTTTTATACACGACGGAGGGGCCAAGGGTGAATACCGCAAAACGCCCCTCCCCCAAATAAAAAGAGAAGAGAGTCAAAATAAAGGTCGAGAGTTATCATCCAAAGCTTCATACCCGCCGTAGTGCAGGTTTTTCGTTTGTTGAAGAGACTGACTTCCTTCTTCTTTTGTAATTTTTTTAACCCTCATTATTTGCTTTTCACATTTATCTCTTCATTTCATCCATGGCCTTCATCCTTCATTCCTTAATTTTCCATCATTCTGTTTTATGTAATTTAATTTTTAGAGAGCACTGATGAATCTGTCTCAATCCATCAAACACTTAGTTATGCCCCATTTGGAATATATATATATATATATATATATATATATATATATATATATATATGTGTGTGTGTGTGTGTGTGTGATGTTAATTAAACCGAAGCTAGGGCTTCTGCTATTTATATAAAATTTAACCAAACTTCCAGGAACAGAGAGTGGATGTCCATTACAACGAAAAGAAGTTATTGTTACAATTTTCTATAAAACTCTTACGGCATATGTGTTAATTGTATTGCATAAAACATCGGATGCGCTATTTAGAATAGAGCATTTTTCTTTTTTTCTTTAATAATAATAATAATCTATGGGAAACAAAGTTTTGTGCTAGAGAGAGTTGAAATAAATGATGCCATTGCCCATGAATTGACCGACGAACCTCATAGTTGTAAAGTTTTATGGCATGTGTCAGATGTCACCATTCGTGGGGAGACGCTTTGTTATTTTGATCTTGTATTCGAGAGAGAGAGAGTTGAGGTTGGAATGTGACCTTCACCCGCGAAGCACGTTTAGGGTGCTTCTAAGAACTTCAATTCGCGTATGATTGAGAAAAATGCTGCCTATGGTTTATGGTACTTTGAAAGTGAATGATATTTGAGCAGCTAGAATAGATAAAAACAGATGAACTGAGGTGTTAAGTACGCTAATAAAGAAATAAAACAACATATGTGTGTGTGTATATATTATTTATATATATAATATATATATATATATATATATATATATATATATATATATATATGGGAAAAGTTCAGAATAGAAGATCGTTTATGGCATGTAATTAAATTTTTGTTGTAGAAAGATAAGAAAAGCTTTGGTCAGTAGGTGCATAAATGGGACAGTGAGAGAGAGAGAGAGAGAGAGAGAGAGAGAGAGAGAGAGGGGGGAGTTCAGAATGGAGATCCGTTTATAACCCAGCAATTAATTTTTTTTGTAGAAAAGCAACGATTAGCAGAGATAAACACTAAACGATGAATCATTTGTTGATGAAGTTTTAATCTTTATGGTCTCGAGATAACTCTGCGAAAAGAAGATTATTTATTGGATTTTAATTCGAAATTATCTATCACTTCCGACAAACTCCGAAATTTTCAGAACGAAGATTAATATAAATATTTATATATATACACATTTTTTTTCGTTGGAGCCTAGATTTCCTAACCGCTTTGACTCAAATTTTATCTGAGCAGGAATTCGAGAGTTGAGTCGAGAATGTGAGTCAAAATTAGAGTCGGAATTCGAGAGTCGTTTCCTTCTCGCGTTGATTTTTTATATGGAAAAGTTTGAGCGTATGGTGAAACTGTTTAGGTAATAAAAAATGTGTGTGTATATATACAGGGCTATTGAAAATGATTCACCTGATTTCAAATGAGAATATTTTTTAATGTTACAAATACAGAGTGATTTGTGATACATCAACCAAAAGAAAAACTGTCCAAATTTTGTCTTTCACCTCATAAATGCTCTATGTGACTTCCCCTAGTTACACGAGCAACGTCGACACGATAGTCGAATTCCTCCCATACTCGCTTCAGCATGTCCGTTGTCACTGACTCTACGGCAGTAACAATGCGAGTTCGGAGCTCATCCAAAGATGTGGGCAACGGTGGCACGTACACAGTATCCTTAACGTACCCCCAAAGGAAGAAGTCGCACGGTGTAAGATCCGGCAACCGATTTACAGCTCGAAAACTGAAACACACAAAACGCCTTCTGCTGTGCGGACGCCATTTTCACACTGACTGTTTGTTGCTAGGCTAGGCCACGGCTTGACTTTGGAGCCCTCTCGAGGTGATCTTGTAAAACTCGGAGATTTCTTCTTTCATGTGGTGTATGCCCAGTTGATGCACGGTTGATAGGTACGGAAGTATTCTCAGTTGAAATCAGATGAATCATTTTGAATAGCCCTGTGTATATATATATATATATGTATATATATATATATATAGCAGCAAAATTTTATATTTTTTATAGGTGTGCTGATTGTTGTTGTTTATTTTTCTTTTTTCATTTTCAGGACAACTCCGCGTGATGTTTTGTATGGCTTAAAGTCGAAAAATATTCGTTAAAGACACTAATTTATACTGGGTCAAATTCGAACTGCTTATTCGATTGTTGTTGTTTATTTTTTCTTTTTCAGGACAAATCCGAGTGATGTTTTGTATGGTTGGGCTGCATATATTCCTCCGCTTGTCTAGGAATGTATATTTATTTTCAATATATTTCGTGAAATTGGATCCAGTAATTTGTCTAAATAAAGAGTGATGTGGTCGTGTTTTATTTAATTCTTTTGGTTGTATATAGTATAAATGTTATTATTATTTAATTATACCAAATGGCTGGTTAGGCCTTCTAAGTCAACTGGCGGGTTAAGCCAGGGCGTGTCAGATATCCCCATTCGTGAAGAAACGCTTTGTTTTTCGATCTTGTATTCGACCGAGAGAGAGAGAGAGAGAGAAAGAGAGAGTTGAGGTTGGAATTTGAAATCAGAGAACCGTCAATAAAGAAATAAGACAGCATGCGAACGAAGATATATATATACCGGGTGCGGCAAAAGTAACACCCTTTTAATAATTGTATCTTTATAGTTTTATACAGTATAATTTTTTAGTTTTATATTGTATCATTTTGTTTCTTTTATTTTTACAGAAATTCTGAATAAATATGGCCTTGCGATTGACGAGAGAACAAAGAGTGAAAGCAGTTAAACATTATTACCAAAACAATAACAATGGAGCTAAAGCCGCTCGTTTGTTATCAGAAGAATTTAACATTCGACAAGTGCAGAGCCGCAATATCACAAGTCTAATTAGGAAATTTGAAAGAACCGGAAGCGTAAGTGATGCCACAAGATCAGGGAGGCCAGTTTCAGCAACAACCTTAGAAAAGTCCGATGAATTGAGAGAATCATTGTTGCACACTCCTCAAAAATCCAGTAGACGTCTTTCTACAGAGTTGGGTATCAGTTACAGAAGTGTCCGTAGACTCTTAAAGAACAAGATGAAGCCTTACATCCCTCGCGTGTTACAGAGCTTGCATGATGGAAATGCAGATAGACGATTAGAGTTTTGTGAAAATTTCCTGAATAAAGTCAATGAAGATGAGACCCTTCTTGATAAGATATGGTGGTCAGATGAGGCAACATTCAAATTGAACGGGCATATCAATCGCCATAATTGTGTGTACTGGAGCGATGTTAACCCACATGTTATCTTGGAAAAAGACGTTAACCTACCAGGAGTGACAGTTTGGGCAGTCATCTCTTCCATGGGAATAATAGGCCCGATATTCTTTGATAGTACTGTTAATCAAGATAATTATTTACAAATGCTGCAAACTGAATTCTGGCCGAGAGTTAGAAATCAGAATGGAATTTACTTTCAACAGGATGGTGCGCCACCCCACTATGGGTTACTCGTTAGGGAATGGTTAAATTTAAATTTCGAAGGGAGGTGGATAGGACGACGTGGAGCAATTGAGTGGCCAGCACGATCGCCAGACCTAACACCACCTGACTTTTTCTTGTGGGGTGTACTGAAAGATCTTGTTTACAAGGTCAAACCGAAAACACTTCCTGAATTAAGACAAACAATTCGTGAAAAATTTACTACAATTAACGTAGAAATGTGTCAAAAGGTTTGTAGAAGTGTTGCTGGTAGGGTTCAGTGTTGTATTGAACACCAAGGGGAGCATTTTGAACATGATCATTATGTTAGTAAATACTGTATGTAGAGTACATTTT
>JAJOZX010018597.1:40000-45119 GCA_023014485.1 Bathynomus jamesi | reverse complement strand
ATCTGCAACAGAGAAAAATTGTAATATAGCCTGTTTCCAGACTTTATAACCACCCTATATTATATATATTATATATAGATTATATATATTATATTATATATTTGTGGTGTGTGTGTATATATATATATTTATATTATGTATATATTTATTGTATATATATATATAATATATATATATATTATATATATATATATATATTATATATATTATATATATTTATATATATGGCTGACCATATTTTCCTTGAGACAAAAACGGGACATTGGGATGGCAAAAAGGACGGGGTTATGTATATTCTGTATGCATGAAAAAGTAAGTACATAAACCGGGACAAAATTGACATTTTTATTAAAACGACGGACGGCCAGGAAATATAAAACAAACGGTACTGTCCCGTTCAAAACGGTACGTATGTCAGCCTATATATATATATAATATATATATGTGTGTGTGTGTAGTGTGGCGGCATGCTGGAGGTTCCCCCTCAGGGCATTGGTTTCTGCTCGTATGTAGGAGAATTACGACTTCTGATTAATCGAGGCCCTGGTGTAGTGGATAGCATATCTGACCGGCAATGGGAAGATCCGGGTTCGATTCCCGGGTGGTTACCTCATTTTTCATTTTGTTCGTTCCCCTCCTCATCTTGTGCGGAACGTTCTTCTATACAAGCGTCGTTATTTACATTAATTATACTGTTTGTTGTTTGCAGTTAAAATTGGTGTGTGTGTGTATATATAATATATATATATTATAATATATATTATGTGTGTGTGTGTGTGTGTAATATTTCTTGGGAACTGGCATTTCAGTAAAAATAAATGACCACCGCAAACACTAACATATTTTGTATTGTTAACGTTTCGAAAGAGAATTATTTTATCATTAGATAATAATGTTTAAATTGTTTAAAGAGTTATTCGGTTAATGGTTTTCTTTTACATATATAAAGGGATTCCGCAAACATAGGATCTAATTCATTATGCACAATGTTCAACATTAAATATTGCTTTGAATACTGAAGCCATTTCAGTGTAGTATGATACATATAATAATTAATTCCTAGATTTGCGAATCCCTTATATATGTAGAGAGAACGCGCACGCACACACATACACGTGTGTGTGTAGGTGCATGTGTAGTAGCTATGTCATATGATTATAATGAACATTAAAGAATTAAAAAGAACGTCAAGGTCTCGATGCAGTCACGTACAAAGGTCACCCCTTATTCACGTACGTCGAGAATTAGCGACCCTCATTATACATTAATCCCATATACCATTTCGATAGAAGGTTTATCGTATAGGTTGTTTTTCTGTAAAAAACTGAATTTGTGTGTGTGTGTGTGTGTGTGTGTGTGTGTGTGGGTGTGTGTACATCATAACCTGAGTAAAAGCAGAACCCTAATTTCGAGTTGAGTACCTTCACAAGTTTGCATATGAAAGCACTTCATCCGAATTTAATATAAAAACTTACACACACACACACACACACACACACAGATGGTAACTGGCAGATAAGAAAAATTACAATAAACATTTGTATTCTATATATATTTTTATTTCCTCCAAATAAAATCAAAAATCTCCAAAGAAGGTAACTTTCTCAACACCTTTAACATGCATTAAAACTTTAGCACAAATCTAAGCGATGACATTTTAGACATTTTACAAAACATCTAATTGCAGGATATGTCTTAAGTAGCTGACCATATTTCCTTGAGACAAAAACGGGACATTGGGATGGCAAAAAAGGGACGGGGTTATGTTAGTTCTGTATTCATGAAAAAGTAAGTACATAAACCGGGACAAAATTGACATTTTATTAAAACGACGGGACGGCCAGAAATATAAAACAAACGGTACTGTCCCGTTCAAAACGGTACGTATGGTCAGCCTATATATATATATATATATATATATATATATAATATATATAATATATTATAGTTGTGTGTGTGTATATGTGCGGCATGCTGGAGGTGCCCCCTCAGGCATTGGTTTCTGCTCGTATGTAGGAGAATTACGACTTCTGATTAATCGAGGCCCATGGTGTAGTGGATAGCATATCTGACCGGCAATGGGAAGATCCCGGGTTCGATTCCCGGGTGGTTACCTCATTTTTCATTTGTTCGTTCCCCTCCTCATCTTGTGCGGAACGTTCTTCTATACAAGCGTCGTTATTTACATTAATTATACTGTGTTGTTGTTTGCAGTTAAAATGTGTGTGTGTGTATATATATATATATAATATATATTATATATATATATATATATATATGTGTGTGTGTGTAATATTTCTTGGGAACTGGCATTTCAGTAAAAATAAAATGACCACCGCAAACACTAACATATTTATGTATTGTTAGACGTTTCGAAAGAGAATTATTTTATCATTAGATAATAATGTTTAAATTGTTTAAAGAGTTATTCGGTTAAGGATGGTTTTCTTTTACATATATAAAGGGATTCCGCAAACATAGGATCTAATTCATTATGCACAATGTTCAACATTAAAATATTGCTTTGAATACTGAAGCCATTTCAGTGTTCAGTATGATACATAATAATAAATTAATTCCTAGATTTGCGAATCCCTTATATATGTAAGAGAGAACGCGCACGCACACACATACACGTGTGTGTGTGTAGGTGCATGTGTAGTAGCTATGTCATATGATTATAATGAACATTAAAGAATTAAAAAGAACGTCAAGGTCTCGATGCAGTCACGTACAAAGGTCACCCCTTATTCACGTACGTCGAGAATTAGCGACCCTCATTATACATTAATCCCATATACCATTTCGATAGAAGGTTTATCGTATAGGTTGTTTTTCTGTAAAAAACTGAATTTGTGTGTGTGTGTGTGTGTGTGGTGTGTACATCATAACCTGAGTAAAAGCAGAACCCTAATTTCGAGTTGAGTACCTTCACAAGTTTGCATATGAAAGCACTTCAGTCCGAATTTAATATAAAAACTTACACACACACAACACACACACACAGATGGGTAGACTGGCAGATAAGAAAAATTACAATAAACATTTGTATTCTATATATTTTTTATTTCCTCCAAATAAAATCAAAATCTCCAAAGAAGGTAACTTTCTCAACACCTTTAACATGCAATTAAAAACTTTAGCACAAATCTAAGCGATGACATTTTAGACATAATTTACAAACATCTAATTGCAGGATATGTCTTATAAGTAGGCTGACCATATTTCCTTGAGACAAAAACGGGACATTGGGATGGCAAAAAAGGACGGGTTATGTAATATTCTGTATTCATGAAAAAGTAAGTACATAAACCGGGACAAAATTGACATTTTTATTAAACGACGGGACGGCCAGGAAATATAAAACAAACGGTACTGTCCCGTTCAAAAACGGTACGTATGGTCAGCCTATATATATAATATATATATATATATATAATATATATATATATATATATATATGTGTGTGTGTGTGTATATGTGCGGCATGCTGGAGGTGCCCCCTCAGGGCATTGGTTTCTGCTCGTATGTAGGAGAATTACGACTTCTGATTAATCGAGGCCCATGGTGTAGTGGATAGCATATCTGACCGGCAATGGAAGATCCCGGGTTCGATTCCCGGGTGGTTACCTCATTTTTCATTTTTCGTTCCCCTCCTCATCTTGTGCGGAACGTTTCTTCTATACAAGCGTCGTTATTTACATTAATTATACTGTGTTGTTGTTTGCAGTTAAAATGTGTGTGTGTGTGTTATTATTATATATATATATATATTATATATATTATATATTATATGTGTGTGTGTGTGTGTAATATTTCTTGGGAACTGGCATTTCAGTAAAAATAAAATGACCACCGCAAACACTAACATATTTATGTATTGTTAGACGTTTCGAAAGAGAATTATTTTATCATTAGATAATAATGTTTAAATTGTTTAAAGAGTTATTCGGTTAAGGATGGTTTTCTTTTACATATATAAAGGGATTCCGCAAACATAGGATCTAATTCATTATGCACAATGTTCAACATTAAAATATTGCTTTGAATACTGAAGCCATTTCAGTGTTCAGTATGATACATAATAATAAATTAATTCCTAGATTTGCGAATCCCTTATATATGTAAGAGAGAACGCGCACGCACACACATACACGTGTGTGTGTGTAGGTGCATGTGTAGTAGCTATGTCATATGATTATAATGAACATTAAAGAATTAAAAAGAACGTCAAGGTCTCGATGCAGTCACGTACAAAGGTCACCCCTTATTCACGTACGTCGAGAATTAGCGACCCTCATTATACATTAATCCCATATACCATTTCGATAGAAGGTTTATCGTATAGGTTGTTTTTCTGTAAAAAACTGAATTTGTGTGTGTGTGTGTGTGTGTGTGTACATCATAACCTGAGTAAAAGCAGAACCCTAATTTCGAGTTGAGTACCTTCACAAGTTTGCATATGAAAGCACTTCAGTCCGAATTTAATATAAAAACTTACACACACACACACACACACACACACACACACACACAGATGGGTAGACTGGCAGATAAGAAAAATTACAATAAACATTTGTATTCTATATATATTTTTATTTCCTCCAAATAAAATCAAAAATCTCCAAAGAAGGTAACTTTCTCAACACCTTTAACATGCAATTAAAACTTTAGCACAAATCTAAGCGATGACATTTTAGACATAATTTACAAAACATCTAATTGCAGGATATGTCTTATAAGTAGGCTGACCATATTTCCTTGAGACAAAAACGGGACATTGGGATGGCAAAAAAGGGACGGGGTTATGTAATATTCTGTATTCATGAAAAAGTAAGTACATAAACCGGGACAAAATTGACATTTTTATTAAAACGACGGGACGGCCAGGAAATATAAAACAAACGGTACTGTCCCGTTCAAAACGGTACGTATGGTCAGCCTACTTATAAGGAAACTATTTGCCATAATATTCATATCGTTATAAAGAACTTCAGAAGCAATGTGGCATTTGCCATGATTCGGTTTATTTGCTTCACATTTTCTCTCCTTTTTCTTTACTTTTATTAATTTATTAAAATTAAGATCGCCAAATCATCGTAGTGTGCTTTTATTATCA
>JAJOZX010018597.1:0-35000 GCA_023014485.1 Bathynomus jamesi | reverse complement strand
AATTATCGAAAATAATCATACAAAAAACGTAATTTAAAATGTCTTGGAACGACCTACAGTATTTCCCATTAAAACATGCCTCGAACAGGGCGGTTTCAAACAGTGCGGCATGTCGGCGGAACGAATTAACCGTCTTATCCGAGGTATTGCTGTATATATATATATATATATATATATATATATATATATACACAACCACAAGGAAAATGAAACTCTATTCCAAGGGCCTTTTGTGTATTCAGCAGTATAGCAAAATTCTTAGAATCGCTTTTCACTTTTCCTTGTGTGTGCATCACATATTTATTGTTAAATTCATCATATATATATATATATATATATATATATATATTGTGTGTGTGTGTGTAAATATTTATTTTTTCATTATTGGTTAAATTTCATATTATTATCCTCAATGATCGTCAGTGATGGACCGCCATGTATATGTAATAGATTCCCTCAATCAGGAATAGCAGACTGGAACATTGTATTGGTTGCCCTTTGGACAGAAGGAAGGTCTGAAACGTGCTCGAAACACGCTGTAACGTGTCACACTGGAGTAAACCACAATCGAACGTGATTCCCAGTGAACTTCCTCGTCCAAAACATTTCATTACCAAAATATATTGTTCTTTTCGTGACCGAAATTACTTCAGCATTCGTTTTTTTCATACATTAAGTGCGCGTTCTCCTGCCTGTTATATATATATATATTGCAATTCAACTTTAATTTCAAAGTTTCTACACTGGATATTGGTTTTTGGCTGTAATGACGTCTGGTCTGATGGTTTGTTTGATCTTCGCTGTTCAAACAATTAAAACAATGTTTGTAATTTACGAAGGAAACGGTGTTTTGTACTTGTTTATTTTAGATTTATCGCCGTTATTTTATATATTTGTAAAACAACGTGCAATATATAACAGCTTAAATGGTTTTAGTAAGGTCGTATATATATACAGTATATATGGGATGAATTTCACAATTAAACAAGTGAAATAAATAAATAATGCACACTCACAAGGAAAGTGATTCCAAAGAGAGAGGAGATATATATATATATATATATATATATATATATATATTATATATATATATATATATATATATATATATATATCGGTAATTTCCAAAATAAAAGATGGTTCTGTTGGCCACATAAAAGTGAATTAGATACAAGCGAAGTGTACATTTATAGGCAATAAAATTCGACAAAATTTAGAACTTCTTTTATTTCTTTATTTTATTTTTTTTTTTTTTACTAAATTCTGTCCCACTGTAGTAGGAATGATATATTTCAGAGTCCTTACTTTAAAAAAAAAAAAAAAAAAAAAATTTCAAATTTTTAGGTACGAAATACACACATTTTCAATTTTTCAATCTTTCAAATGTCCCGTTTGATGATTCCTCATTTCACGAAGGTCAAGCTTGTCGCCCCTCTTCTCAATTAATATATATAAAACCTCGTAGTAGTTCCGTGCGTTGGTCTTTCTTCACACAAAGATCAAGCTGTTGACCTCACCTTTAGGTCTGACCTGGTGAAGGAGGAAGTTGCTCTTGTGATCTCCATCGCCCATAACCAGGCAAACCAGGATCATCTGGTACCGTCCCGCGCTAAGCTATTTTCGTTTAGAATTGAGGGTGTCCCTTCTCTGGCCTTTAGTTTGACAACACTACACATTCCATCTTTCCTATTTTCCACTTTATATATATATATATATATATATATATATATATATGTGTATATATTCCACTGTTATTTGGGGTTACTGGGCTCAGCTTGAGGTCAGGTACCAGTTTTTCCATTATTTTCTGCGTGTAAATTATGGTGTATCTCTCTCCTTTCCAATGAATATAGATTTAATTTACGAAGTCTTTCCCAGTAGTTGAGTTCTTTGCAGCCATCAATCTTGGCTGTGAAATTTCTTTGAATTTTTTTCTAGTTCATTAATTTCTTTTTTATATGGGGACGTCAAGTCTGAACAGTATTCATGTTTTGGTACGATCACTGGGGAATCATTACTCTCTTGCCCCTTCTTTTAAAAGTTCTCAGTACCTGCGCTGCGACTCTTTTTGCTTTGTTTATCGCTATCCAATTTTGTGTCTCAAATTTCGCATCGGCGATTATAACCCTAAATCTATTGTTTTCTTGCTACTCTGAATTTCCTGTCTATCTTGGGCATAATAACCCCCTTTGCTGTCTGCTTTAGTTCCTCATTTTTTCCGTATCTTAAAAGCTGAAATTTCTCGGTGTTAAATTTCACGTTGTTTTCTTCTGACCATTTGTATAGTAACGGTATACTGTTACTGTTGTTGGTTACTTCATTGTCTATGTCTGTTAGCATGATAATGAATAAATGGGGACAATACTGTTCCTGGTGGTACTGAACTGCGTACTTCCGATTCTGATGATGATATACCTTGGATTTTTACTATCTGCTGACGTTCTCTGAGGAAGTTGTAGATCCATTTTCCTACTTTGCCTGTTATTCCATATGTTTCATATTATGAGGTATTATATCATGATCCCATTTGTCGAACGCTTTAGCAAAATCTATGTATATGACATTGTAGTGTTCATTGCTTTCAAGTGCGTTCATGATATTGTTATAGTGCTTTGTTAGTTGTGATAGGCATGATCTTCCTGATCAGAATCTGTGCTGGTTTTCAGTGAATCTTTTCAGTGTCTCCAAGAAGTCATAGATTTTCTCTAACTATTTTTTCAAATATTTTTGTGAGATAGGACGTCAGTGACACTGAAAAGATTCAATGAGAACCAGCACAGATTCTGATCAGGAAGATCATATTTGGTGTTCTAAAGCGTTGGACCTACAGAAAGTTGACAAAAGTAAATAGACACCACGATGAAACAAATGGCAGAGTTCATCAGTGGAATGCCAGAACGTGTGTCAGCTTTACATAATGCCTTAAAGGGGAAAGCAACACGATCGTAAATATATTGATTCAATGAATTTATTATTTATTGATTTTTTAGTATTAAATAAAAAACTGGTAAAACCGAAGGTGTATATTTACTTTTGTCAACACACTGTATATTTAGTGTTGGAAAAAGTCCGCCTAAAAGTCTAAATAGCATAAAAAAATTACTAATTAGTATAATGAGTGGGTTTTGTTTTTGAAATATTAATACCGTTACCAAAATAATAAAATATCTAAAGAAAATACATTACCAATTAGTAATTTTTTTGCTTTTTAGAAATTTTGTTTGTATATGAACTTTTTCCCCAAAATGTACATTTTAAACATTTAATTTTTAAGGCTCCAACAAACCTTATCCTTCACTATCGAACCTGTATATTGTGCAGCAAATCGAAAGTTGATAAATTTGTGTATTTTCCCTCATTACTTTCATTTTGACTGATAACGGAATGAGATAAGGAGAGTAATGATCAAATATCCTGTCTCAGTTTTAGAATTGTCTTGCAAAAAAGTTTTAAAAAAATTAAATAATTTTGTAACTCGTAAAGTTATGTAATTCTCCTAAATTGATTTGCTTTGGAGTATGTTCGAGAAATTGGGCTACGTCTTGTCAGTGTCGTAACACTACTTCCCGTATAGATCAGTGAAGTTAAGCGACATTGGGTCTGGGTAGGAAGCCCATCCTCTGCATTCGATTATGTAGCGATCCCACATAAAGCTGTAGGTCCTCTCCGTCATATGACCTTAGAAAACGTTGCGAAGGATGCTAAACAACCCCATCAAACAACACCATTTAATAAACTGAAAACACTTTCTTTCAAGGTTCAAAGGTCCGAAAGAAAAAATTTGGGGCCACGAAAAATTGACCTTTCGGTTTCACAGTAATTCCGAGTCTCGAATTATCGCTTCCAATTTCTTTCTGAATTAAAAGCCGTGAAATCTATTTCAATTCTGATTCCAACTTGAAATTGATATTTGTTTCCAATTCCTTTTTTATTCCTATCAAAAAATATTTTTCGATTCTTATTTTCTATTTTGATTCCAGTTTCACTTTTGAAAACCCGAACCAAAATTGAAATTTAAATCAGAGTTTCCAATTTTGATGATTTTGATGAAGAATTCAAACGCAGTAATAATTCAATTTTTAATGCATTTAACATTGATTTAACATTGATTTAACATTGATTCTAGTATGTCAGAGGTTTACTTAAGTAAAGATTTATTCAAATAAAAATGTAAAAAATTTGTGTCATTCAATTTAAAAAGAATCTACATTTAGAAAATACCCACAAAATTGTCAGTGTATGGAAAAAAAAACCTTGAGCTATAGTCTCTGTTTTGGGTTACGTCGGAGTTATGTTGCAGCACCGCTTCTCGTTAGATCAGCGAAGTCAAGCGACGTTGGTTCTCTTCAGTAGTTGGATGGGTGACCCTCCCCACGCTCAGATGATGTATCGACCCTTAGATAGCTCCGACCCCACGTAAAAATGCAAGTTCATCCGTCATATGACCTTTGCCGTTACGCAAGAGGTTATGACCAACCACAAACGATAATAATAATATCTATTTAAACTTTGTTCACCTAAATCAATAAATCATAACGTGTGTAAAGACTAAAAATAAAGTAGGGCGACATTCTCCATTTTTCTTTTTTTGTTTTACTCGAGACCTTTTGCTTCATGATTCAACCTTTAAATAATGAATCGTTGTTTTGATCAAATTTGTCCGCATTTTCTGTTGGAACTACGTTCAAAGTATAACCGAATTATAGTATAAGTATTTCCTCATAATTATAAATAACTAAGTTTATTTCTGTATGTTTTCAATGTAAAACAGTCTTTGATTAGAAAAGTTTCATCAAAATGTTGCATCCGACTCCATTTCCACCAATCTTTCCAATTACAGTTCCGACTTCAACCAGAATTTTCAAATTCAGATCCCAAATATAAAATTTTAGAAGATACTTTATTATTACATCAGTGGGTAACACCGTTTCCCTATAAAATAGACAATGAAGTCGGGGTTCGATTTCCAATGGTTCTGGTAATAATATATAATCAAGGTGTTAGAGCAAATGGGCCGTATTTGTCTGGCTTGACAGTTTCTCTCTTTTCTGAATTATTATTATAATTATTATTATTATTTTATTTATACTTTTAATATAAATATACGCTTTTATATATATATATATATTATTACAAATTAAGAATGAATAATTATGAAGTAATTTTAATTACTTTGAATGGAAAAAAAGGGAAAGAAAACGCGGATGGCAGCAGCGAGTCGTGAAAGGTGTAATTTACTTGTACTTTCGCTTCAAAAAGGAAGTCTTCAAAAAGGAAGTCTCTAGATTAAACTTTGACAAAGGGAAATGGGTATTTTTATTTGTTTTTTAATTAAATTAAATGTATAATAACGAAATATGAAAACAATATTGCATTATTTTCTCTCTCTCTCTCTCTCTCTATATATATATATATATATATATATATATATATATACACTGTATAGGCTATATATATATATATATATATATATATATTACAGGGAATCTGTGTAACTAGGGATTTCATGAAGTCCCTAAAATGTTCAGAGATTTCATGTAAGGTTAAGTAGTGATATTTTCGTTAAACCCACGGGAAAATTATTGAATGCCCGGTTGGGTTAATTGAATGCCCGGTTAGGTTAAGTGTACGCCCTTGACGATTCGTTAGGTTAAGCCGTGATATTTTCTGTAAAACTAACGAAAATATCACGACTTAACTTTGTGAAATCCCTGAACATTTTAGGGATTTCATGAAATCCTTAGTTACACAGATTCCCTGTAATATAATGTATATATATGTGTGTGTGTGTGTGTGTGTGTGTGTGTATGTGTATGTTACACACAAACCGTGCATGCAACATAAGTTTCTCAGGAGAGCATTCTGAGTTATATATAAATATATATATATATATATATATATCTATATATATATAATGAGCCCTCACAAATTCGGATATTTGTTTTCACTGAAACGGCAATTAAAAATGAAAATATGTCTATCATGCAATGAGCATTCCCATTTTTAATGCATTCCCATTAAAAATAAATGCGAGACGATCATTTGCACGTTTTTACGTGCTCCGATCATGCAAATGCGTGCGTGCGTTCTACTATATCTTGATGAAGCATAATAAAATCCTTATTTTTCAATTATGCTCTTCATTATAATTCATCATTAATAAATAATTCAGTCGTTCTTTATTTAATCTGTAATAATGAACGAATTACATATTATGTAAAGTCGGTTAAAAAAAATCCTGTCGTAAAACTACATAATTCGTACCCATATTTATCAGTATAAAACATGAATATCACGACTGTCCAGTGCCCTTTTTGTCCATTTGTCAGAGTTATCCCATTGTATTGATTGGAATAATGCTTCAGTTTTGTTTCACTCTAGCAACATTGTTAATAGAAATATTCTTGAGTCTGCTATTATCCAACTTACAAATAACTTTAACATGAACAAAGGTCTTTTTCAACTCGATCCCGTTGTTTTGAATTCGTTCAGGACGGATTTAGAAAAGAAGGGCAAAGTGCTAAAACTTTGGTAATTTTCCCTTATAAATTTGTATGCTCCTCTTACAATTTTTATTTTTCGTTTTTTTTTTTTTTTTTTTTTACCTATATATCATTCAGGCATTATCTATAAAATTGGTTGTAAATAATCCATTTGATCTTGTGTTGAATTCGGGCAAAGTGCTAAAATTGGTAGTTTTCCTTACAAATTTGTATGCTCCTCCAACAATTTTTGTTTTATATATATATATATATATAATATATATATATAATTTTTTTTTTTTTTGTAACCTATATATAGTCTTGAACTCTATTTCCTTCAGTGTTCCTGAGGATGTCATTAGACGAAAGCGCTTGAGCACCACTCTGTGTTTCCTTTCCTTCATGGTTTTATTCATCATAAATATTTTTCACGTGTTACTTTCGTGAAATAATTTTCATATATAAGAATATCATGTATGTATAGAATATCATACATGAATATACACAGGGTGGGCCATAAGTCGCTCGGTAAATTTTTACAAGTGTACATTACAGGCTTTGTAAATCAAAACTGTTTTTCTGATGGTTTTTGATGCTGTTTGAACGAAGATTAATTTCGTTCAAACAACATCAAAAAATCGGAAAAACATAGTTTTAATATATAACCTAACCTAACCTAAAATTCCAAAATTCCTCAAAAGCCTGTAATGTACTCTTGCCAAAAAATACCAGTCGCTCTACCGAAGTGAGTTTCGTTATAATACGAAAGTAAAGCGACTTATGGTCCACTCTGTATATATAAAAGGTGAATTGGTAGTCCTTTATCCTAGGTATATGACGCATGTTATCGTACAGTATATGGGCAAACTATCACTATCCTCTGAAAAGAACGTTGGCTTCATCTTGTACATTATTACGTGTCCCTCCCTTAGACAAATACAATTACTTCCTTGCAAGTTTTCTATATACGGTAATCTTAATCGTGTGAACCTTTTTCCTTTCATTTGGAGGACGTATCAACGAAGTCTGCTGAGGTAAAATCATTTCACTTTCTTCATAATTTCGTGTTATGACAAAGTGGTTTTGCCGACTTCCACTCTTCGAAATGTGGACCTAATTGCCTTCGATGTTCTTTGTAGAGGAAGGGTTCTTTTAAGTGAATATAGCCTCAATTTTCCCGTAAGGCTTCTTTGAAGTACGGAAGTTCAAATGTTTACTACTTATAACGATGAAGAATTATGGTATGATATATCTTCTGTATAGTGGTTCTATAATCTATAACGATGTGTACAGAATATCGTTTTCGTTCAATAACAGTATTTACCTCTTTCCACTCTACTGTTCGTATAACTGTAAACTATGATTAGTAATCATGAAGGGAGTAATGGTGTTCTGCTTTAGTTTATTATTTTTATTATTTTTATTATCATCACTATTAGCAGTAGTATTAATAATAGTAGTAGTAGTAGTAGTAGTGTTGCTTAACCACATTTATGGAAGTTATTTAATTTCCACCATGCATAACCAAACACAAAAATACTTCACTGAAACAACCAATTATTTGAACCCCAATTCAAATGGTTAATTTAAGAATGTTGCTCGTAAAAAAACAATCATGGTTCGGTCGATCATTTCATGGTTGAATGACTCGTGTGTACTGGTGGTCAAATAGCTTAAAATGTTTTTGGTTTGTTTTACCAAATATTTTAATATTTACTATATATCAATGTTCATCATACACATGTTAATAAATTAAGTACAAGTTAGAACAAAAGTTACTCTTTTACACAAAGCACTTTTCCTCCTATACACCAGCACCTGTTCAGAGTAGTAGCAGCTCACATTATCATTGCCAAACATATGGAGGGTCAATGTACTAACGAGGCTTCTGTACCTGGTTCATCGCTAGTGGAAGCAACAGTGCTCTGTGTTATCATTATTCAATATCCGGTAAAATTCACAATCATTTCCGTGCTTGTGGCGTTAGTTTGTATCACAGACACTCCTGGCATTATACAGGGTGTCCCATAAGTCTGAAACCATAGGGTAAAATAAGTAATTCATGTTTTTCTGTTTATGCAAGTGCCCATGATGTCTTTGAGTAAGGAAGAACGCATCCAGGTAATTCTGCTCGTAGGAAATCGGAGTCAGAGGGAGATCGCTGAGGAATTTAACAGATTGCATCCGGACCGCGCGCCGATAACACACAGCTGTGTCGGCAAACTTGTAGTAAAGTTCAGGGAAACAGGATCCATAGGAGATAAACCACGCAGTGGACCTCCGAAGACATCCACCGACGATGACACAGCCGCTACCATCCTCGCTTATTTCACAAATAGTCCCCAAAAGTCTCTTCGGCGTTTTTATTACCGTTTTTATCATTTTGCCCTATGGTTCCAGACTTACGCGACACCCTGTATATATATATATGTATATATATTTTACTCGTTCTGATGTAGACATCTTCAAGAAGAAATTAGGCACCTGGTTCGACATTACCAGATAAGTCGAGTACACTCAAAATAAAACCTAAATTTAGAACTTATAACTTCCTTTTGAGGGTGCATTCTAGCGGGAAGGTTTTCCTTCTTTTGGGTATCAAAACGTCTTGTCAGATGATATAATAACTTCTTTTAATGACACGTAACTTCTTTAGATGGAAGAAATGGTCCACAAAACTTCTTTTTTGAGTGATTTAAGACAATAGAATATAATATTTCTATATATAGAAGGTTGCGGGAAGTCTTTGTTTTCTGTGTGTGTCTGCATGGCTACGTCAAATGGACAGCTCAAGGAAGCAACGATCTCCTCCATCAAAAAAAGAAGAGGCAGGTCCATGAGCCTGACCCCCATGCGATGATTGTCACGTGATACCATTGCCAAATTAACTGTCAGATGCACTCTAAAGTTGGTACGTCAGAATTATTTTTAAAAATACATATTATTTTTTGTCTGTTTGTACTCTTAGCACCTGAAGTACATCTATTATATTTCCACTGTTTCTCTCTCTCTCTCTCTCTCTCTCTCTCTCTCTCTCTCTCTCTCTCTCTCTCTCTCTATATATATATATATATATATATATATATATATATATATACCTTGTAGAAGTTCCATGTGTCGGTTTTTCTTCACACGAAGGTCAAGCTAGTGGCCCTACCTCTAGGCCTGGCCTGGCCTGGTGGAGGAGAGAGTTGCTCTCTTGCGCTCTCCATCTCACATAGCCAGTTTTATATATACAGGGAGTCCCAAAAAAATGTATACACACTTTAAATACTTATAAAGGCAGTGTTTATTAAAATACATTTCATTTTCAAAATGTAATAGAATCTACAGACATTATTTAATTGTTTTGTCAACGCCTGTTTTCAAACTGACGTCCGTTCTGGTCCAGGCACTGCTGATAACGCGAAGCAATGGAATCGCAAACATCACGAAACATTTCGTTTGGTATTTGTGTGCATTCTCGTTCAATGGCTGCTCTCAATTCAGCGACTGTTGCAGGTTTTATAGCGTAGACTTTGTCTTTTAAGTATCCCCATAAAAAAGTCTAGTGGTGTGAGGTCTGGTGAACGCGGAGGGTATTCTACGAAACCCCTTCGTCCAATCCACATCCACATCGTGCCAAGTACCACTCGCAATACTCCACTCTTCGGTCCGGATCATCTTCATTAATAGCATGGACTAATCTTGGAATGTAACTTTTCCATTGACAGCGCTTCAAAATGCGTTGGACAGACGATTCTGAAATTCCTACCTCACGACTCGCTTGCCGCACAGATTTTCTTGGACTTTGGTGATACGTTTCCAGTACTCTTTCTTGCTTTGTGGGGCTTGTCGATGTCCGTGGTCTTCCGGAACGCTTCTTGTGGACATTCTGAACAGTTCCATCGGCTTCAAACTTATCTCTAATTCGAGTGATGGTAAGTCGCGTTGGTGGATCTGTTTGAAACTCCCTCCTAAACTGTCTTTGCACTTCAACTGCGTTTTCACACTTCCAGTAGCATTTTAGAATGAATTTCCTTTGTTCAAAGCTTAGTCTGACTGCCATTATTAATTCTAATGGGTTTAACTTGGAAAGAAAGAAACATCAATTGAGCTATCAGCTGTTAAAGTGTGTATACATTTTTTTGGGACGCCCTGTATATATTATATACAGAGTCCAGTTTATATAGATATATATATATATATATTATATTCAGAGTCCATCCAACCATTAAAATCGTTAATGTTGAAGACGTCCGTTAAAAAAAAGACATTGATAGAGGTTATACAATTTAATGCACTTCAGAATTACTAAAGAATTTAAAGACAAAAACTTCATGTACATTTTACTGTTGACTTTCTACAGGGTGTCCCATAAGTCCGGCATCATAGGAAAAGCTTTTATTTACAGAACGTGCTCAATATGTCCACCATTGTTTTCAATACACAAATTCAGATGTGATACCCAGTCAGCAAGCACACGGTGAATGATGTCAGGAGTAATGGTGTTACATGCCCCAATAATGCGCTGCCGCAAATGTTCAACACACCTAATTTTCTCTGCGTATACCAGCGCTTTCAAGTGGCCCTAGAGATAAAAATCTAGTGGCGTGAGATCTAGTCTTCTAGCTGGCCATTCCACAGGCCCTCGACGTCCTATCCAATGACCAGGGAATTGTTGGTACAGGTATTCCCTTACTTGGGTGCTGTAATGTGCAGGAACGCCGTCTTGCTGGAACCATGTTGGGAAATTTCGTTCTTCTTTCAGGACACTGGGAAATGCTTCTTCCTTGAGCATACGTAGGTAGGTGCCTCCAGTGACATGTTCATCGTAAAAGAGGGGGCCTATGATGCGATCCTTCCAAATGCCACACCATACCATCACCCGAGATGCACCTTGTTCCTTTGAAGAGGTATACCAGTGAGGGTTGTTTTGAGACCAGTAGCGGGTGTTCTGTCGATTTACCTCACCATTTCCATAAAAAACAGCCTCGTCACTGAACAGAATGGTGGACGGGAAATTGGCATCCCGAGCATATTGTTCCGTAGCCCATTCACAAAATTCCATCCGCCGGTCGGGATCATCTTCGCTTAATTTCTGTATGATCTGAAGTTTATATGGATGTCATTTGTGAGCCTGAAGAATGCGATGGATGCTACTTTTCGACACTCCTGTCTCGGCGGACACTCGCCGAAGAGACTTATTGGGACTTCTGTCAAAATGAGCCAGGATAGCAGTCTGGATGCAGTCTGTTAAATTCAGCAGCGGCCTCTCTCTGACTGATTTCCTATGAGTAGAATTATCTGGATTCGTTCTTCCTTGCTCACAGACATTATGGCCTGTAGAAAGAGAAAAATATGAATTATGGTTTGTAGAAATAGAAAAATATGAATTATGGTTTGTAGAAATAGAAAAATATGAATTATGGTTTGTAGAAATAGAAAAATATGAATTTCTCCTATGATGCCGGACTTATGGGACACCCTGTACATTAAACTTTATTGGATGATAATTTTAAAGACTCAGGAGCCATTATTTGTAGTAATTATATATATAAAATGTTCTAGACTCGTGGAACTGAGGAAGGTCCCCATGTAATGAAATTCTTCCCAAACGTATTGTTGTTACGAGAAGTTATTGTTGTATAACTGTAGAGAGAATATTTTACAATGAATTAAACGAGTCACTTTCTAAGTGCACTTAATATTCCTCTATAGTATACGAAAGTTAGGCTAGTATTAAATAATTAGTTTGAACTCTGAGATGAATTATCTCTAAAATCAATTAGCTAATGAATGAACATATATTAAACTTCATATACCGTAACTAGTAATTTACTTATATAAACTAGTTTTTATCTCATTTTAATTTCGAAAAGTAATTAAATGAAATTCATATTTCATCGAAACTGAAGAGTGTAGGGATTCATGTAAAATTCATTTACAATTTGCAATTTTGAGTAATGAAACAAATTTGCTCTGTTTCAAAAGGCTTTTATTTAATGTTTTTTCTATGTAATATATATATATTTTTTTTTTAAGTGCAAACAACACACAGTATAATTAATGTAAAGAACGACGCTTGTGTAGAAGAGCATTCCGCACAAGATGAGGAGAGAGAACGAACAAATGAGAGAGAGAGCATAAAGTAACGCAAGTGAAGAGACAAATCCTATTTGAACTGATTTAAACTAATTTCAACTTGATTTTTAACTTTTAAAAATACTTGTAACGCCTCTTATAAACCTTACTATGAAATACAGTTATTATAAAGTACGTGTAATAAATATTACTCGTCCATTTTCATTCGCGCGCGTTAATATAATTCAAATCGGATTTGTCTCTTTACTCGCGTTACTTTATACACACCCGGTATATATATACGAGTATATAATATTCTGAGACTGAAAACAAATGATTATAGATTTGTATTTTAAACTCAATAAATTTAATTCATGTGTAGGGAAATAACCTTTCTATTCCTCGAGGGATGTTAGAAAGACATTCACAAAACAACGTAAGTGATAGACATGAAACAAGGTGATCAACTTAAAAATGTGCAGAACAAAATATATAACAAACTTTGCGGTGCACATTTTTTAGTCGATTACCCCGTACATCCTTATCCTGTTCTTCAATCTCTCTCTCTCTCTCTCTCTCTCTCTCTCTCTCTCTATACCTTTCGATCACGGATCACTTATTACAAACGTGTGGAAACCCGATCACTTTCCAAATATTTATTATGATATAGCGTTTAAACGAAGTTGTAAATAAATAAAGAAAATCCCCTTTTAAATCATTCGAGGAAGCGCTTAAATGTAATTAAAAAAAATGTAATTTTAAAATGAAAGTAAAAAAGAGTATAAATTATGATGTAAATATTTGACAACAATTTTTCGATAGTTACATTTTTTAATTTACATTTATTTATATTTTAAAATTTTTATTTTAAGAAATTACATTTAAACAGTCTCATCTCTGTATATACTTTTATGAATGATTTGTAAAAAAAATGTAATAAAAGTGCTATATTTACATTAAATGCATTTTCACTTTTAAAGTAATGTTTTTTTTGTTTAAATTTGAAGTGACTTTCCAATTGTATAATTCCTTCTAATCGTATATAACCACGATGAAGCAATCATCTTTTCTAATTCATTTCCTTTATTATAATAGCATTTAGGAGGTTATTAAGGTAAGCGGAAATATCGTATATAATAATAGAAAAGCGTAACAATCCTCTCACATTGGTTTTGCCTTCAGGATATATTATATATTAAATAAATAGACCACCTCGTTATTATATATACTTATATATAAATAAATAAATGGACCACCTCGCTGGAGTGCAAAAAAATGTATTAAGATTAGATTATTAATCCATCATTCTGATCCCTAATTTTCCCGTCTTTTCATCTATTGTAAGCCTTTATAATGCAATTGAGGAACAATTTTTATAATGTCACTATAGTCGGATGTAAAACACACACACATACAAACACATAGCGCAATAAATGCACACACCATGTTTTTATACACATCTTATGTATATATATATAATTTGCAATCACACTTTCGATTTTAAATGCAATCTTTGTTCCTTGTGTGTACGCAGTTAAAAGGTATAATTATGAATTAAGATTGAAGGATCGTCTTTCCTTTGTTCTTTAATATACTGTAAACATGCCATCTGCTTCTCTATAACAAACAAATTTTGTTCAAACAATCTCTCTCCTTTATTTTTTTTTTTGTTTTTTTTAACCAGTTTTTGTCATCTTATATTTAATATAGGTTCAGGAAAGCTTAATTTTAGGGTATGTAATTTTACTGAATTATGAGGAACGTTTGCGCGTATCCTGTACTATTTTATGGCATTTGAAATTAACTCATTGCACGAATAATATGTGTACAGTTTGGGGAAAAAAGTTTGTCCAGAAATTTTTAAAGAGCGTAAAGAAATTAGTAATCAGTAATACTTCGGTTTTGTTTTTAAAAATTTTATTACTGTTACAAAAAGAATAAAAAATCTAAAGAAAAACAGAATATTGCAAAACTATAAGCAAAACTATAGCCAAACCTTTTTCCAGAACTGCAATATAAAAGGTACATACATACATACATACATACATACATACATACATACATACATACATACATACATACTTGACGTATAGGATTCGGTTCTTCTTTAAGATATTCACATGTTAACTTTTAATGATGTTATTACTTTACTGGACACGTTATGTCCCCTCGTAAAGCTGTTGATCCCTTTCATCACATGACCTTTGCCGTTACGAAGATTAAACAACCTCAAAACAAACACTCGTCTTACTAATTTACTTGATAACCGCAACCGCTAAAGAGGAAGACTGACTTTCTCCCAAATATCTGATATTAAATAATAACTGAATGTATTTGGTTTATTATTTTCATATTATATAAATGCCAGCTTCCTATGCAGGAAAAGGATCATTTTCGATATATATATATATATATATATATATATATATATATATATATATATATACTGAAGGTTGACAAAAGTAAATAGACACTTTTTTTTCTTTTTTTTTCCCATCATCTCCCCCCACCCTTTAATTTTTTATTTGATACTAAAAGTTAACAAATAAAAACAGATTAATTGAATAAGTACATTTAGAATAGTGTTGTTTACCCCTTTGCTTTATGTAAACTTGACACACGTCCTGGCACTCTACTGATATAGAGCTTTGCCATTTGTTCTTGAGGACATCATTGTGATGTCTATTTACTTTTGCCAACCTTCTGTGTGTGTATATATATGTATATATATATATATATATATATATATAATATATATATACACCAGCAGATCCAGGAGGAGGCTGAAGGGGCTCGAGCTATCCCATTGAACAATCATCATACGGAAAAAGCCTTTCCTCTTATCGTTTCAGATACTGTCTTTGCCACAATAAAAACTGGCTGTTTATTATTATTATTATTTTCAATTACATTATTACCTTTGGCATTAAATAAAAGACTCAGATTGACTGTGTGTTCTCTTAACCGATTAGTACTTACTGACTCTTAAACAGGGCAGCCACATTGATTTTTGTGCATTAGATAAAGTTGGTATTCCTCTGCTATATGCTGGCACCAGTATAGGCACCAGCCCCCCACCCCTCAAAGAAATATCCTAGATCCGCCACTGTGTATATATATTATATATATATATATATATATATATATATATTATATATATATAATATATATATATATATATATTTCAACTGCAAACAACACACAGTATAATTAACGTAAAGAACGAGGCTTGTATAGAAGAACGTTCCGCGCAAGATGAGGAGGGAGAACAAACAAATAAAAGAAATGAGGTAACCACCCAGGAATCGAACCCTGGATCTTCCGATTGTGTAGTGGTTATCATATCTTACCGGCAATCGGAAGATCCTGGGTTCGATTCCCGGGTGGTTACCTCATTTTTTATTTGTTTCGTTCTCCCTCCTCATCTTGCGCGGAACGTTCTTCTATACAAGCGTCGTTCTTTACGATAGATATATATATATATATATATAATTTGTGTGTGTGAAGAAAGAGAAAGAGGGAAAAGTAGGTAATTAAATATAATTTAACATAAAAAAAAAGAAATATTTTAGCATTTATACGCAGAAACGTTAATGTAAAGTCGGTGATCGTGACGCTTAAAAAGTCCTTTCCTGTTTTTTCTCCGTGGAGAAAGTTCAACTTTATTTGCGAATGCAACGGAATAAATGTATTCCAAAAGAAAATTCGAGTTGCCGGACTGTGAACGTTTTCTTTATGTTCTGTTTTCTTTTGTTTTCATGAACTTTTCTTGTTTGTTTTTTTCGGCGGGGGTTCTTTCTTTTCTGGTTTTAAAGCGGAGGAATTTTCAAATAATTATTTATTTTTTATGATGTTAAATTCGTGCTTTAGGTGGGAAAAAATCATTGAAATACATAAATTTCTTTACACGCTTAATTTATATAGTTTATAAACACACACACACACACACACACACACACAACGTGTATATATTAAAGGAGGAGATTGTAGACACCAATCGACCATGGAAGTACTCCGGGGGTAGCGGGTGGTACGTTAGGCATCTTACACACCACACAATCTTCTCAAGATTAGAAAAACCAATAAAATGACATCGACCTCAAGACCCTCGGAGTCCCCTGAGGAGAGGACCATAAATGTTCCCACTTCTGGCTCCCCTGCTGCCGAGACCGGGAACGCGGACCCGGCATCGGGGCTGGTTCTGCTGCTACTGCCCATTCGAAGTGTTCTGGGCCTTTGCCTGATTCACTTTTCGTAAACTTCTGTAACATTCGTGGCCTTTCCTCAAATTTTCAATCTGTTAAACACCACCTCTCTTCTAAACGTCACCTTCTCTTACTCACTGAAACGCAGGTGTCTAGAATGACTGACAGCAACCCCTTTTCTGTACCCTCCTCCTTTTTCTATACTCAATTTCATTCCAAAGGTAGATGTTGCGTATACGTACGCAATGACCTAACTTGCTCTCGTATTCCCGAACTTGAATCTTCCGAATTCTATACCCTCTGGCTACGCCTTACATGCCAATCTCGAACTAAATACATCTGCGCTGTCTACCTTTCTCTTACTTCTACTGACTATCCAAAACTCTTTTACTACCTCGCTTCCAAAGTGGAATACATTCTATTCCACTCTCCTTTGCTGAAATCTTCATTTTAGGAGATTTCCATGTTCACTACCACCTTTGGCTTTCCCCTCATTTCACTAACATCCCTAGTGAACTAGCTTACAACTTCTCTATCCTGAATGACTATATTTCTATCAGCCAACCCGATTATCCAAGCTATTCATTACTCCTGCCATAGGCTTTCTAAGCTATGGAATTCATGGCATGAAGACGTTTGTCTGTAGCTCCACTTAACTTCGACATTACTAGTTTTCATTAATTGTATTTCTATCCTTAGTATTTGAATTTTCATTGTATTCTATTCTCAAATTGTACTATTAATATTTGTCATATAGACTAATGGTCTGCCAGTAAACATTTTCATTTTATATAAAAACGTAATCTGTAAAGAATCACTCCATATACTGTGTGTGTGTGTGTGTGTGTGTGTGTGTGTGATACACACAAACCGTGCATGGAACAAGGAACTCTTCTGGGAAAATTAAATCCACTATAGTCCGAATACGGTCTGAATGTAGCATGAAAGTACATCAGGGGACCATTCTGAGTTCAATATATAATATATATATATATATTAGTGATGGATCGAGTGGTCGGTTTTTCACAACCGCGGTTGCGGTTGTGTTTGCGGTTGTCGAATTTTTTCCAACCGCGGTTGCGGTTGCGGTTATCATATACTAGGAAAAATGCGTAATTATTAACTGGATTTAGCCACTATAGTGCGATTTAGCCACACTAGGTACATAATATATACTAAATAGTATTTATTTAGTAAATACCTTATGTTGAACACAAGTTTTGCAATACACCGCTACCGCTATTTGTGTGTTGCAAAACTTGTGTTCAACATAAGGTATTTACTAAATAAATACTATTTAAATGAAGTATATTCTAAACTTATATAGCTATTCTGAAAGAATAGGTCAAATTAATTAAAACCATATTTGCACTAAGTGTGTTACCAGGATGAGGGACGAGGACCCATCGCATTGTTCATCCCACCTACCACTTTCCCCAGCCTCCACCCATTGGAAAGTTATGGATTATTATTCATTTGAAAAACTGATGTCAAACTTAATGAAAGGCAGTGTGAATTTCAAGAATAATATTTTTGCTGCATTTTCACCTTTCAAGCGGCAACGCCTCTCATCGTAAACGTTCCCGCTCCACTGAAGAGCTGCTCGCTTGGAATGCTACTTGAAGGGCAAGCAAGATATGTTCTTGCAATACAGCCAAGTTCTTTGTATTTTAGTTCGTTATCTTTCCACCACTGAAGAGGATCATCGTTTAAACCAATTTTACTACGGCAGCCGTATGACGTCACGTTTAAGCACGCATAGGAGACCCATCATTTTCTTTTTAAAAAAGAAATATTTGTAATTAACCTAAAATTAAAATTAACTAAGCTTTTACAACCGCAACCGCACTTATGGAACGGCGGTTGCGGTTACGGTTGCGGTTGTGAATTTTTGTGCGGTTGTAGTGCGGTTGCGGTTATTCGATCCATCACTAATATATATATATATATATATATATAGATAGATAGATAGATAGATTGAATGTAGCATGAAAGTACATCAGGGGACCATTCTGAGTTCAATTATATATATATAATATATATATATATATATATATATATACACATTTCAACTGCAAAGAACACGCAGTATAAATACGTAAGAACGACGCTTGTATAGGAGAACATTCCGCGCAAGATGAGAAGAGAACGAACAAATGAAAAAAATGAGGATGATAAGTCGATCTGGGGTTGCAGATACTTTGGGAGTCGTTTTGACCCACATTCGTCAATACTCAAGGTCATTGGAGGTCAAACGCCCCCCGAAATAAGGAATATCCCATATCCCGGGCAGTCGTGGAGATATTTTGGTGATCTTACTGTCGTTTTTATAGTTTTGGACGAGACTGAGTAGTTCTATAGGCACATGATAACAGTAGGATATCATTTTGCAACTCCATGGGTCAAGTCAAGGTCATTTGAGGTTAAAGTTTGGCCTTGAAATATGATGATGCCACAGTTGACATCACTGTATTTGCTTTATTTCAGTGACAATTTCTACAATCTAGCTAACTGCTGAGCACTTAACATCTTTTCTGCAGATAAAACCAGATTATAATGCTTAAATGACATAACCCACATTATATCGATATCGATATTCGGATATAAACCACAATTTATGCTGAAGTGCAGGGCACATGCATTCTATAGAAGGTTGCAAAGCTACAAGATATGACCTCGTAAGCAAAACAAAGCTCACACCTAGCCTGGGGATTGGCATTGACAACTTTGATGCAGTTATTCACATTAGGTAACCATTTATTGGGGGCAAATATCAAAGGACATGGTTGTGTCAGGATCGTCAGGATCATCAGTCTGCTCTTCGTTTGCGTTTTGGGTCAATGGATTGTTGCAATCCAAGCCGCTGCCACATGCACAGAACATTGTGCAAGGGATTCCGCGTCCCATGCAGCCGCAGCGACTCCCCCTGCATGCTGAGTGTGATTCACACCCACATCTGATTAGCTTCAGAACCTCATCTGGTGCTAAGCACACTCCTTCAACTGTTTTTGGGATGAGAACTCTGTTTGTTTCGTCTCTTTCCCACCCATAATGCACAGGATCAAGTGGTGGTGGGTCACACTTTAGTGCATCGAGCCAGTTCGCCACAGTGTAGTGGGCTCTGAGCACATTTTGATGGAAAGCTTCAGTTGTTGGTGGTAGAGAACATAGTTTGGGTGCAGCAGTTCCCGACTTTCCTGTCTTCTGAGCCCATACTCGCTGACGACACTCAGTAAGGATGAGGATTTCTTATCCCCATAGCATGCAACAATGAACGCTGTTGCCTCTTTCTCGATATGGTTAAAGCATTCATCAAGGGACCCCAGCTTGTCTAGCTTCCTACCCTTCTTGGCTGTGGCAATGGCAGTGGCTTTGCCGATGCCATGTATTGCTGCAACTGTGTCACAACCACTCAAAGCGTGTAGTTTGAGGATTTGTGGGATGATGTCTTTGTGCTGGGTTACAGTTGCTCGGATGTCCACTGATTTTCTGCCACGCACTGGAGATCCCATAATCATAAGACAGCCTAGTTTCTTAAATTCATAGAAGTGAGTCAGCATGGCAAACTCGTCTGTGTCATCACAAATGATGGAGATGCGGGCATCAGAATCTTTCTCAGCTTGTGCGATAGCGTGTTGTGTTGTTATCACGCCAGCCTCTTCATGAGGTGATGAGAGCTTCAATGCTGCTCGACTCCTGCCTCGCACAATGGAAGTCAGTATGGTCTGCCATCCTGCAAGCACTAGCTCATGGTCTTGGGTTACAGTTGCGAGATACTCACTGTCAGCAAGGATTTGCTCACAGAGCAGCCTGTTTAGTTGCTCCTTGTTCGCGGTGCACGTGAGAATAGCGTCTCTTGTAGGCAATGGGGTGTTGAGGTCCAGCTTGTGAACTCTGCTGCTCTTGCTTCTCATTGCCCGAGTGCTTGATTTCGGAGAGAAATCATAGTAGCGATCAAAAGCTAGTACTACAGATGCATGAGAAAGATCTTTTGGTAGCCATACTTTGAAGGTTTGGATAAATGGAGCAACTGGCGCCACTAGCAGGCCAATCGACTGTCCACAAAACAGCTGACACATCCATGATAACAATTGTTGGTCGACCCCATGTTCGAGAGGGTGTTTCCACTCCCAAGTTCTGCTTCAATGCGGACTTAGCTGCAGTTCTCATTAAGCCATCTGGTTGGAACAGTGCGGGTGGGTATGCCGCAAGCTCTGTTGAGAATACATGGGTCAAGTCAAGTTCGCGTTCGCTCATCAGCAAACCGATGACGCGTGCATAAATCGCTTCTTGGTCCATAACCAAGTGGGCACCCACCTTGATATGTTTCGTTTTACTTGCAAAGGTGATGACATGTTTGGAAATGGTGCCATAAAAGCCTTGTGGCCGTGATGACTCGTACTGTGCCAGTTGCGTCTTTCCAATACTAACAGCTCTATCGGCATTGGCATCTGAAGATGCAAGCTGCCTGTCTGAATATTGTATAAGTTGCCTCCTGGATGTGACTCTGGATCCATTTGGTCCATGCACTTAGAAAGGGAATCATGAAGTGATTGGCGATCTTCTCCATCATGTTTGATGCGACCTCCTGCCTCCTCTTTGTGATACAGATGGAATGTTTCTAGGTGCTCACTCATATCTAGGAGGTCAGCAGTCACTCATACGAGCATTGAGGCTGTATACCCACGTGGCCATCACTTGTGGATTTTCGGTGTTACCAATGACACCACTAGAAAAATTAGATATATTGGAATTCACCTTACCATGGGGAAAATAATCCCTGATTTCATTTTAAACCCTATAGAACTACTCAGTCTCGCCCAAAACTATAAAAACGACAGTAAGATCACCAAAATATCCACGACTGCCCGGGATATGGGATATTCCTTATTTCGGGGGGCGTTTGACCTCCAATGACCTTGAGTATTGACGAATGTGGATAAAAATGGCTCCTAAAGTATCTGCAACCCCTCCAGATCGACTCATCCTAAAAAACCCTAGAAATGACACCAAATCATCAAAATCCATCAAGTATTGTCCAGGATATGGGATTTTTCAGTTTCGCCGGCCATATTGAAAAAGCCAAGCGGGGGTCAGGTGTACACCCGATGGATTCTTGAATGGGGTGGTATAAGCTTTCAAAATATGTCAAGATTTGCTTTATAACAAACAATGCAGGGTTCCAGTAAAATCAGGGTCTGTGCTACCGGACTATGACACACGTTCTGGCATTACATTGATGAGCTTTGCCATTTGTTCTTGAGAAAATTCATCGTGGTGTCTATTTACTTTTGTCAACTCTCTCCCTCTGTGTGTGTGTCTGTGTGTGTGTGTATATATATATATATATATATATATACAGGGTGTTTGAAAACTTTCTGTACAAATTGTAATGGGGGACAGGCAACACCAAGACAAACCCTTTTCGTGTATAAGTGTATGTCCGCTGACGTCACCATTCGGCGCGAGAGGGCGCCGCTGCAATTGGCTAAAAGGTGAAGTGGGCTAGACTCGCGCTTGCCGCGGGCATTCTTAAATCGGACGTAGTACGCGTAACATGTTTATTTAAAGAAGGCATGTTTATTTAAAGAAGGTGCTGAAAGTTGCGACCGGTAGCATCAATGCATGCCCGACAGCGTCGAAGCATTGACCGACGTACACGTCGAAAGATTCCCGGCATTTCGGGAACAGTTCCAGCGGCGACAGCGATTCTTGCTACGAGGTCTTCTTCTGAGTAAATGGGAGTCTCGTACACGAGGTTCTTCATGTGTCCCCACAGGAAGAAATCGAGGCATGTTAAATCGGGCGATCTCGGTGGCCAGGCTACGGGCCCACCCCGGCCTATCCATCGGTCCCCAAAAGTGGCGTTCAGATAATCCCGCACATCGTTGCTGGAGTGTGCTGGGGCCCCGTCGTGTTGAAACCACATTCGTCTACGAATAGCCACGGGAACATCTTCCAGCAGTTCCGGCAACGTTTCTTCAAGAAATATCCGATAAACCCGCCCGTCGAGTCGGGCAGGCAGCAGGTACGGCCCAATCAACTTGCCATGGACGATACCCGCCCAAACATTGACGGCGAACCGTTCTTGATGAGCATGCACCCGTGTAGCATATGGATTTGCGTGCGCCCACACGTGAGAATTGTGCATGTTAAACACACCCTCACGTGTGAAACAGGCCTCATCTGAGAACAGCACATAAGCCGGAAAATTAGGCTGCACCGCTGTCTGCTGCAGAAACCAGCGTGCGAATTCCACACGAAGAGGGTAATCCCGAGGTTGTAATGCCTGGACTCTCTGACGATGAAACGGATGTAACTGCTGCTCGTGCAACACTCTCCAGACCAGGTCGTGGTTCACACCGAGGATACGTGCAACACCTCGCGTGCTTGCGCTTGGATTGTCCTCAAATCGCCGTAGGATTTCTTCTTCCATGTCAGGAGTGGCACGTTTCTCTCCCGACCAGTGTCATGCATGTTTGCATGGAATGTTCCAGTTTCTCGCAGTTGCCGATGCAAATGCGCAAACGTTTGGTGGTTTGGCACACGTCTGTTTGGGAAGCGCTGTCGGTACAACCTCACAGCAGCTCTTCCGTTTCCATTGGCAGCCCCATACACCATATGCATGTCAGCCATCTCAGCAGTCGTGAAGCGTTCCATGTTACGCGTACTACGTCCGATTTAAGAATGCCCGCGGCAAGCGCGAGTCTAGCCTACTTCACCTTTTAGCCAATTGCAGCGGCGCCCTCTCGCGCCGAATGGTGACGTCAGCGGACATACACTTATAGTACAGGGTGGGCCGTAAGTTTCCATACATAGGAAAAATTAAACGTTTGTTTTTATGTTTCAGATACCCTAAGAATATGCGTTTGACGAAAGAGCAACGAATTGAAATCATACTGATGGCTGGGTCGGGAAGCAGTCGCATGGTTGCAATGAACTTTAACAGACAACATGGAACGAACATCACACACGACACTGTGGCAAAACTTATTAACAAGTTTCAGAAAACTGGAAATGTTGCAGATCAACCGCGAAGTGGTCCAAGACGTACAGCCACCGATGAAGACACAACAGCTACGATACTTACAGCGCTTACACGGAGTCCCAGAAAAAGTACACGACGGTTGTCTGCAGAAAGTGGTGTCAGCAGATCGAGTATCAGACGCATTTTGAAAGCAAACAAATGGCATCCATACAAATTGCATATGGCACAGCATTTGAGTGAAGACGACCCGGATAGACGGATGGAATTCTGTGAATGGGTATTAACCAAAGTGAACGAGGATGCAAACTTTTCAACTAAGATCTTGTTTACTGATGAAGCAAATTTTTACGTCAATGGAGAGGTTAATCGGCAAAACATACGTTACTGGAGTAATGCTAACCCTAACTGGCTGAGTCCGACGAAGATGCAAGGTGCCGGTAAAGTGATGGTGTGGGCCGGGATATGGGGTGACAGAATTATTGGACCAATTTTTGTCAGTGGAAATCTTAATGCCGAAAGGTATCTTAACATGTTGCAAGAAGAGATTTTCCCATCCCTGCTAAACGAGGAAGGTAACTTCCCAGTTTACTTCCAGCAAGATGGAGCTCCACCTCATTATGGTCTTCACGTGCGTCGGTATTTGGATCAGCAGCAGTTTCCGGATGCTTGGATTGGTCGGCGTGGTCCTGTGGAGTGGCCTCCCAGATCCCCAGATCTCACCCCCCTTGATTTCTATCTTTGGGGGCACTTGAAGGCCATGGTGTATCAGGAAAAGATACGAGACATAAATCATCTAAAGGAACGTATCACCAACGCCATTACAAGCATAACGTCAACTGTGCTAATGCGTGTTCATCAACAGTGGGGAACACGTATTGAAATGTGTTTTCAAAACAATGGCAACCATGTAGAGCATATTATATAAATAAAAATGGTTGTCCATAAAAAATGTTTATTTTTCCTATGTATGGAAACTTACGGCCCACCCTGTAGACAAAAATGGTTTGTCTTGGTGTTGCCTATCCCCCATTACAATTTGTACAGAAAGTTTTCAAACACCCTGTGTGTGTATATATATATATATAGATATATAGATATATATATATATATATATATATATATATATATATATATATATATATATATATATATATATATATATATATATACAGAGCATATATATATCATGTATTTTAGAGCAGTATAAATAAAAGTGTGTATATATATGGAAATTAATTTGCTAGTCATGATGAGGTGAAGATTAAAATACTGTTGAGGATAATAATGGATTTTCCTCATTCCCAGATTTTTAATTATGTAACACAAAATAATGTTGCTTTTTACTTTATTTCATATTCACGTAAACCTATTCAAGTCAAAATGGTATGACGGTATGAATGTTTTAGCCGAGTATGTCTTATATACTAAGTCAGATCTTCTTGGAACACTCTGTACTATGAACTTTATAATATAAATAAGTGTTCATATTTCTATTTTTATTTCGTATGAAACAATTAAATAAAGAATAAAAAAAGCTTTATAAATAATTAAATGCGTTAAAATAAGAGCAATAATGCAGACAGAATTGACACTGAGACAGTTGCAGAGCGGTTCATTTCTCGATGCGCCGTACAATCAATTGGAGTAGAGGATTCCTTTTCTTTTCTGAAGAAGGGTTTTGCGCGTCAGTTTCACACTCCTTTTTTTTCTTCTTCTTTGCGGACATTTTCGTATCTTTTTTGAGCAGTGAAGCGCCTTCAATTTTGTAGCGAAATAGCGCTATAGAACGAAACGCTTCCCGGAACTCTTTGAAGAGATTTCCATTTTGCGTCCTTCATTCCTCGTGAAGTGACAGAGCGTGGCTTTACTTTGAAAACAGAAGTCTTGGTATGAATGCAGAGGGCAGTAAGACGGAGGAAAAATTGAAAAATCGCCTTTGTTAAGTATTAATAACTAATTTTTTAGCCTATTAATAAGGAAATTCACCATAAAATAAAAGTGATGGTGAAATACGTGAATAATTGATATTTGTTGTGCGCATGTGGTGAAAAAATTAAAATTCTTGAATATATCATTTGTGTATGATACAAAGGAACATGTAACAATAGTCTTTTGTGTGTGTGTGTATATATATATATATATAGAGAGAGAGAGAGCGCACGCACGCACGCACGCATTGATTTTATCCAACATATGAGCTTATTTTCTTGAAGGGAACATTGTAGTTCCGATGTTTTTTCATTTTTGCGGGGTATTTTCCATTATCTCGAAATTTTTACTGATACGACATAGGTAAAGTGAGCTACTCTGATATTTCAAAATTCAAATTGTCAAAAACCATTAATCGTATCTAGATAATGTTTGGCGAGATTAGCTTCATTTGTCTTCGTTAAGAAGTTCATCTTGCAAATTGAGTAAAAAGCAACACTTGTGTGAGTGTGTAGCATTACACATGAATAGTATGTACGTATTGTAATAATAAGGACCATTTAAATAGAAATTCAATTAAGAACTACGGTCGCATACTGAAAAAAAATATATGAAAAGATTTTTTAGAATAAAGAATAAATTATAGAAGAGTACAATGATAACTTTTTAAGTTATCTCAATGATAACTAAAAGGTGTATAAATGAAACGTAATTCGGTAGCCCTTCATCGCTATAAAGAAATTATAATAATTGGTACACCCATTTATATTATCATTTCCCAAAAGCTGGAAGGAAGGTTGACGCTTCAATTGTGTACAGTAAAGATACAGTATATTAAATAAATTAATTTTACTCAACACTGACGATATCAAACATTTTGCTGAAAATAGGCGCATTACTTAAAATTTTTTTTTAAATAAATTGCTTTAAAGTAGATAATTTTTTTTTTTACAACCATGAACATAATACTTTACTGTTCACACACACACACACACACACACACACACACACACACACACACACACACACATATTATATATATATATATATATATATATATATATATATATATATATATATATATATATATATATATATATAATATCAATCGATGCATTCATGGCTTAAGTTGAAGGATGAAAAGTTGAACATTTTTTTTCACATAGAGCATTATTCCGCCTATACTCCCATTTCAGGGTACGAGCAGCTCGCAGCAGCATTGCCAAGTAAACGAGGTGCCAATATACTGATGAGGTTTACGTACGTAGTTCGTCACGAGTGAAAACAACAATACTCCGTATTAACAGTTCAAAGAACGTCCAAATTCGTATTCGTTTTCTCGCAATTTTCGTTAATTTGTATTGCAGACACCTCCAGTTATTATCACTCTATGTGCATGATTCTTCAGGAGCAAGATATATCACAAGTTTGTGTTTCTTTCCCAAAGCAGCATAAATTTACCCGTACCAATCACAGTCAAACTCGTACTACCTCGGGCTTGCTCTACACAAACTGGACCAAAAACTAGAAGTATTTGCAATCGCAAACCTTCAGTAGAATCCTGTATTTTATATATTCGAATTCCGTTTTTTTTTTTTTTTATCATCATCAGAATTCACTCGTTTTTTCCTTCATCAAATCTCGTTATTCGTCATTCAAAGCTCCTAATTTTCTAATTTAAGTTATTTAATTTGAACTTAATTGATCTAATTTACACTAAGTACAGGTGATAATGGTTTTGCATATCTGCAGACTAAAACGGAATAGGATTTTACCTGTAAGTTTAAACGAAAAAATATCTCGTATTACCTATATAATTTCTCTATAAAATTTGTATAGAAATTAGACTCATAAACTCAAATGTTATTTCAATATTTTATATTAAAATAAGCTTATATATATATATATATATATATAATATTTAGTAGAAATCCAATGACAAGGAGAAATGTAAATGCCATGAAAAGTCTTCTTTATTGCGCAACGTTTCGAGCAATACGCTCATCTTCAGGCTGTTTAATAACAATGTGAAATTAAAATCAATATTGAATGAAAAACAAACAGAAATTTCTATAACCTATTCGTAAAGACAAATTTTAAAAGACTGAGAAAAGAGGGTTAAGTTCTAAGTTATACAGATTTACATATCAAAATTAAGAAGTTATTTTTAAATACATGTAGTAAATGTGAAATTAATACACTGGAAAAATTACCATAGTACACTGGAACAATGGAGCTATCTACCTTATACAGCAGTATCCGAGGCCGACTAATTTGAACAGAGGAGATGGGAATGAAAGATGGCGAGGGAGATAGGGGAAGGAGGGATTATAAGGAATTGGGGAAGGAGGAGGGATCATAGCAGATTGAGAGGGACGGACGATGAGTCAACATTCAGACTAGGGGACAATGCTTTAATGAAAAGGGATTCTAAAATTCTTAGTGAGTTGGGACAAGTATTACAACCAAGAATTTTAAAATTGTCTAAAGTGACATCAATTTTGCATTTGATGCTATGTTCACGTATGCTGGAGGCTATGATCCCTCCTCCTTCCCCAATTCCTTATAATCCCTCCTTCCCCTATCTCCCTCGCCATCTTTCATTCCCATCTCCTCTGTTCAAATTAGTCGGCCTCGGATACTGCTGTATAAGGTAGATAGCTCCATTGTTCCAGTGTACTATTGGTAATTTTTCCAGTGTATTAATTTCACATTTACTACATGTATTTTAAAAATAACTTCTTAATTTTGATATGTAAATCTGTATAACTTAGAACTTAACCCTCTTTTCTCAGTCTTTTAAAATTTGTTTACGAATAGGTTATAGAAATTTCTGTTTGTTTTTCATTCAATATTGATTTTAATTTCACATTGTTATTAAACAGCCTGAAGATGAGCGTATTGCTCGAAACGTTGCGCAATAAAGAAGACTTTTCATGGCATTTACATTTCTCCTTGTCATTGGATTTCTACTAAATATTAAATTGAAGCTCTGTAGAAGCAACCCGCATAATTATATATATATATATATATATATATATATATATATATATATATATATAATTTTTTATAATTTTTCATTAAATGAAAATAACAAATATTTTTTATTTATGCATATAATGATAATAATAATGAATACATTATACGCTTTTAATACAATGTTTGTTATTGTAAGATATTTTTTATCATGGTCAATTTTGTAATGTTAAAAATATTATCAATAATGGTAATGTTGGTTTATTGTTAAAAGAAGTCCACATTTTCGGCAAACAAACAAAAAAAACATTCAGACTCTTTAGGAATTACAATAAAATTTCAAGGAAACAGCTGGAGAAAAAAAATAAATTCACAGGAACTCAATATGAATTTACTTCCTTACTCACAATCAAAAGAATTTTTCGAAATTTACAATCAGATAACAATAGGCAAATGGAAATTAAAACTAAAATTGATTTATCTCTCTCTCTCTCTCTCTCTCTCTCTATATATATATATATATATATATATATATATATATACACACACATTTCAACTGCAAAGAACACGCAGTATAAATAACGTAAAGAACGACGCTTGTATAGGAGAACATTCCGCGCAAGATGAGAAGAGAGAACGAACAAGTGAAAAAATGAGGTAACCACCCGGGAATCTAACCATCTTCCGGATCTTGATGCCGGTCAGATTGATAACCACTACACCATGGTCTCACTCGATCAGAAGTCGTAATTCCTCTACATACGCGCAGAAACCAATCCCCGAGGGGGGCACCTCCCGCATGCCGTATCTATATATACATTTCAACTGCAAAGAGCACGCAGTATAAATAACGTAAAGAACGACGCTTGTATAGGAGAACATTCCGCCCCTCTCGGGGCATGGTTTCTGCGCGTATGTAGAGGAATTACGACTTCTGATCGATTGAGGACCATGGTGTAGTAGTTATCATATCTGACGGCAATCGGAAGATCCCGGGTTCGATTCCCGAGGGTTACCTCATTTTTTCATTTGTTCGTTCTCTCTCCTCATCTTGCGCGGAATGTTCTCCTATACAAGCGTCGTTCTTTACGTTATTTATACTGCGTGTCTTTGCAGTTGAAATGTATATATAGATACGGCATGCGGGAGGTGCCCCTCTCGGGGCATTGGTTTCTGCGCGTATGTAGAGGAATTACGACTTCTGATCGATTGAGGACCATGTGTAGTGGTTATCATATCTGACCGGCAATCGGAAGATCGGGTGGTTACCTCATTTTTTCATTTGTTCGTTCTCTCTCTCATCTTGCGCGGAATGTTTCCTATACAAGCGTCGTTCTTTACGATATATATATATATATATATACTGTATATATATATGCAGGGTGTTCTAAAATTACCTAGTAACCTTTATATGAACGCAATATCTTAGCAAAAAATATGCGATATTTAACAATTTTATTTCAAATACAACAATAATAAGAAAAGCAACAATAATTGTTTATTTTAGATGCTCAAAGTGTCTTCCTTCAACTTGAATACATTGTTCACAACGTCCGACTACTGAACGACATACATATAAAAGTTTACTACGTAATTTTAGAACACCCTGTGTGTGTGTGTATGTGTGTACACACACACACACACACACACACACACATATATATATATATATATATATATATATATATATATATATATATATATATATATATAGTATATATATATATATATATACAGGGCGTCCCAAAAAAATGTATACACACTTTAAATAATTATAAAGGCAGTGTTTATTAAAATACATTTCATTTTCAAAATGTAATAGAATCTACAGACATTATTTAATTGTTTTGTCAACGCCTTTTCAAACTGACGTCCGTTCTGGTCCAGGCACTGCTGATAACGCGAAGCAATGGAATCGCAAACATCACGAAACATTTCGTTGGTATTTGTGTGCATTCTCGTTCAATGGCTGCTCTCAATTCAGCGACTGTTGCAGGTTTTATAGCGTAGACTTTGTCTTTTAAGTATCCCCATAAAAAAAAGTCTAGTGGTGTGAGGTCTGGTGAACGCGGAGGGTATTCTACGAAACCCCTTCGTCCAATCCACATCCACATCGTGCCAAGTACCACTCGCAATACTCCACTCTTCGGTCCGGATCATCTTCATTAATAGCATGGACTAATCTTGGAATGTAACTTTTCCATTGACAGCGCTTCAAAATGCGTTGGACAGACGATTCTGAAATTCCTACCTCACGACTCGCTTGCCGCACAGATTTTCTTGGACTTTGGTGATACGTTTCCAGTACTCTTTCTTGCTTTGTGGGGCTTGTCGATGTCCGTGGTCTTCCGGAACGCTTCTTGTGGACATTCTGAACAGTTCCATCGGCTTCAAACTTATCTCTAATTCGGAGTGATGGTAAGTTGCGTTGGTGGATCTGTTTGAAACTCCCTCCTAAACTGTCTTTGCACTTCAACTGCGTTTTCACACTTCCAGTAGCATTTTAGAATGAATTTCCTTTGTTCAAAGCTTAGTCTGACTGCCATTATTAATTCTAATGGGTTTAACTTGGAAAGAAAGAAACATCAATTGAGCTATCAGCTGTTAAAGTGTGTATACATTTTTTTGGGGACGCCCTGTATATATATATATATCTTTTCTTAAAACTCATGATCTTCACTTGTCCCACAAACACCTTTAAATGGGAGACCCAAAATGGGTGCACACACCTACACTTTTCCTCCTAAGTATATACTTATATTGTAATGTATATGGTGGTAAATTTTGACTTGGTCCGCAATCGATATGGACCTTGACTTATTTTTGGTTGGCAAGGTACTAGTATTGATGGATACCAGATTCCTTGGATCTGATATATTGCATGTCGGTTATAAATAGATATAGAGTGTAAACATATTTGTGGATAGTAGTCTATTATGACTTGATCCTCTGGATCCAGAGATTCTATCTTTAGTTTTAAATCGATATATAATTAATTAGTTTTAAATTGATAATTATTTAGTTTTGTAAAAATTGGTCGTTGCCAATGTACAGGCAGTTTTTACATAAATTTCTTATGTTCTTGTGGTTCGGAACCCACGTAAAATTGTAGGTCCCCTCCGCCACCACGGAGGACATACACAATACACAATTACGAACACAGTTAGGTAGACCAGCCATGAGTGGATCCTAGGGTCTTTGTTGGTCTGAAACATTATAACATTATAACAAGTGATAGCTTTCAAGCAGTTTCATCTATTTGCTATGAAAGCCTTAGAGAACGAACGTCCCATTTTCTATGTGAATCCACTGTCAAAAGTTTTGTTTGCTTCGTTTTATATAACGCACATTCGTGGCAAAATGTACGTTCGCAGTGTGTACATTATGCTATATGCACGTATATATGATTTAAACAGCATATATTCTCTTGCATTATTACATGCACTTATGCGTACTTTGCCTTCTAAAAATATAATTATTGAGAGTAAAACACACACACACACACACACACACATATATATATAATATATATATATATAATATATTTGTTTGTTTGTTGTTTGTTTGTTTGTTTGTTTGTTTCATGAGCGCAAAATTGAGAAGTTTAGCAGAAATTTACAAGATGTGATGCATCATTTTTCCAACTAAAAACGTCAATTTCAGAGCTTGAGGAGTCACGTTTTAGATTAATAGTTTTATTAGATAAAGAATGTCTGTATGTTTTTCCTATTTTCTGTAAGATTTGGAGTCACTTCTTTGATATTTTGAAGTCGCTTCCCTCCACTTTTCATAGAAACTGTGCGTCACTATTGCCAAATTTCTCATACCGGAATGAGTGTATTCGTGTACATTTTTGAAACACTCGCGGTCATGGCCGTTCTTTCTGCCGTCCATAATCCAAGGCCAGTTTCAGGTTTCCAAGGATCTTTATTAAGAGTCCGCTCACAAAATTTTGGTCTGACTTTGTTATTTTGAGTCCAAAGGCAGTAATCAACAAACAGGTCATATGCAGTTATTTTCGCACAAAATGCAGCAAGTAATGTTTAGTTATTCATCTGTTTTTAAGGTGTGCTTCTCTGTAGAGTTATTTTGTGTACACACACACACCCACACACACACACACACACACACACACACAAACACACCTGTTCAGCTTGCCTTGATTTTGTTTCCTCCCGAAGTGGTCTTTTGACGAGCTGTTGCTCCACCTTGGCATTTATGTATATATATATATATATATATATATATATATATATCGTTTGTGCATATGAAGGACTAATTAGTGAACGTTACATAATGAAAACAAGAAAATTTTGCAGAATTTAAAATCTGAAGAATTTCACTGCAGACCCAAGTAATTACTAACTAATTTGAAAGTATATACAGTATATACTGTGCAAGGGTCATCGATTTTTTTACTGCCTTTTAATCAGATGGTTGGTTGAGATAGGCACTCTTGTCCCGCCTCAGGCTCTTTGCTGTATCCATTTCGTGTCCTTTTGTCGAGTTGTTTTCATGTACTTGTTTTGATGCATTCGCAATTAATGTCCAGTTCGGACTAACGTTATCCGATCGACGTGACATATAATCGACAAGTTACGTGATTTCCCTCGTGATGTGTGAAAAAAAAAAAAATTTCCATCATTCACTGTCATTACCATATGAATCTTCGTTCAAGAACAAGAAATCCGAATATAGGAATCCCAGTGGAGGCAATTCTCAAATCGGTCTATTTCCATTCTATTCCCGCTGTAAGATTTTTCGCTTTAAGTTTAATATTTTAAAGAAAATATCCACCCGGTCCGCGAGCGCGTCACACCCCTCTTTTCGCCCTTCAAATCGCGAAACTCTATTCCTAAATCTGGAATTCGTACTTCGACTATTCCCACTTTCGGATCGCGAATGGGAATAGGAATGGCAGGCAGCAAGTGGGGAAAAATGGTGTGAAAGTAAAAGATTCGTTCGGTAGACCGATGTTTACTACATTCTCTTTAAGTGATATTGCTCGCATACACGCGTGCAGCCATCCATTTATTCACACTTCGTGTACTCGTATAGCGTACATGCACCATACAAATAGTACTTAATTAAATGGACGAGTAAATGAAGTCGAAACATCTCTCCAGGAACCATTTAAGGGTATTTTGAGATCATTAAGAAAAAAAATATATAAACTTATAAGAACTCGTGTGTGTATATATATATATATATATATATATATATATATATATATATATAAGCAAACAACCACAAGGAAAAGGAAACACAAAGTCCGAGCGCTTTCGTGATATATTCACATTATCAAGGAAAGCGCTCGGACTTTGTGTTTCCTTTTCCTTGTGGTTGTTTGCTTATTAATAAGGTCACGTGTTATTTTGTGATTCTAGTGCATATATATATATATATATATAGTGTAACAAAAACCCGTTCTCTCGGGAATAAGATATAACAGAATTGGAGAAAATAGTTTTTAACTACATTACAAACAATACAATCAACTTACCAATTAATCCAGTACATGCTCAAATTGCATTCCAAGCAATTCCACGTAATACATACAAACTCATCACGATCAATTCTGTTATATCTTATTTACCTAGGAGAACGGACTTTTTTTATAATAAATATATATATATATATATATATATATATATATATATAAACTGGGTGACCATTAATTTAGTTAAAATCTCAAGCAATATACATGCATGTAAAAACCACATGATTTTCAGGCCATAAACCATTATAATAGTCTTCCTATTAACTATGTATCGTCTTAACTTTCCAAATTTTAAACTTGGTTTCAGTTCTCACGTTCGTTTTAATTAAAGTTGCTTCATGTTTCGTTCAATGCAACCTTGAAAAGTGGTCGTGAAACTTTTATTATTGACGTCAGATCTGAAAATTTATGTACTTACGAAACTCGGTTTAAGTATATGGAAAATTATATGTATGCGCGCGCGCGCAACCAACTGGGCATAAGTGAGGTCGAGTGTATGATCATTCACGGATGTAGTGGGGTATATTTTATTGAGATAACGCTTTTGGTACCTCAAGATATTAAAAATTTTATATAAACAAATCTCGAAACATTTTTAATGTCGGAAAAAGATATGTTGCTCCTGATTAGGGTTGGGTACGTTAGATTAGGTTAGTTTTAAGGTTTGGTTAGATTAGGTTAGTTAAGGTTTGGTTAGATTAGGTTAGTTTAAGGTTTGGTTAGATTAGGTAGGTTAAGGTTTGGTTAGATTAGGTTAGTTAAGGTTTGGTTAGATTAGGTTAGTAAGGTTTGGTTAGATTAGGTTAGTTAGGTTGGTTAGATTAGGTTGTAGTTAAGGTTTGGTTAGATTAGGTTAG